>CM061148.1:1085000-1097500 GCA_030710495.1 Labroides dimidiatus
AGGCCCTGCGAGTCCAGAGCGCGTCGGTACGTCAGGAAGACTCTGTGAGCCGTCGGGGCGCCGCCGGCGCTGAGGCTGGCCGAGCGGCTGTAGGGAGTGGTCTCGATGACGTACCAGCCCTGCTTCAGCTGCTCCTTCCCCTCATAGAGGACCCTGCAGGGTCAGATTAACATCTCACATTACACACCCCACACACACACGGTGATCACACCCAGAGAAATCAGCCCCCACAGTCTCTAATCTGTCCACCTCTGGTGATGAGATGAACTCTCTGTGGCTCTACCTGCTCGCTTCCCTCAAAGAGCCTGAAAACAGGAGCTAATCTGATGTCAGCTGAGGAGGATTCGTCTCATTATCCTCCGACAGCAGCGTAATCCAGAGTCATTAAACACTGGAGCAGGACGGACAATAGAGCGAGGACAGAGTGTGTGTGTGTGTGTGTGTGTGTGTGTGTGTGTGTGTGAGAGGAGCGTCCAGGACACGACACAGTCTGCCCACCACTGCATTACGTAACCCTGTGTATTATATAATCTGGAGCTTTAATACGACACGCTCGGAGCCTGATGAAGGTACGAGAGCGTTTCCGTCTTTAAACTCAACTTTGTCTGAACGTCGTCAAGGAGACGCTTCAAGCTCCGCCTCCTTCGCTGATGTGAGGACTGAGCGTGTGCAGACAGACGGGAGGATTATTCTTACAGCATCACATCGTCGTCACAGCATCCGCCAAAGTTTACAATGTCAGACACACACAGCGAGCCTGTGTCCGCTCTGAAACTGCACACCGAGAGTCTGGACCAGAGTCTGGACCAGAGTCTGGACCAGAGTCTGGACCAGAGTCTGGACCAGAGTCTGGACCAGGAAACATAATCTAATCCCCACAGCTTCCTGAATTAAAGTCTTTAATGCTTCAACACAGACATCAAATCCAGAGCTTCGGCTCACAGAGGGAGCAGAAACAGGCCTGAGCTGCTTCACAGCTGTTCACAGGAAGATTTCACCTCAATGCAAAAAAAAAAAAAGGTCAAATGTAAAAATCATAAATATGAGACGACTCGTCAGAAATGTTCAAACTATGAGATTTAAAACCAAAATGATAAAACAAAACGTCCAGTTTGAGACAGTAAGTCGTTATTATGAGATAAAGTAAAAAAGTCACAACACGTGGAGAGAAAGTTACAACAGAGAGATAAGAAATCAAAGTGTTTGGATAATAAAACTGAATCATGAGATTAAAAGATAAAAGTTTGAGATTAAAAAGTCAAATATGAGAGTTAGTCACACTTCAGATAAAACAATAAGATGGGATAAAAAATACAGTCTCAATGTTGATACAGTGTGTCTCAAGAGGAGGTTTAAAAGTTTCACCTTTCAGATAAAATTCAAAAATATGAGAAAAAAAAATAAGATGAAAAGTTAAAACTGTGCGAAAAAAAAAACTCAGTTATTTGTATTAAACTGAAATTATGAGATTAAAATGAACATTAATGTGATAAAAGTCAAAATACTTAGATGAGAGTTTAAAATATGAAATAAGAGCTGTGTGTCTCACCCCAGGTCCAGTATGGGCGGCTTGTCCCTCCCCCGGCGGTAGCACAGGTACAGGTGAGGGTTGTTGATGAGGCCGGCGCTCAGCTCGGCCGAGTGTCCGCCCAGCGTCCTCTCGATGCAGGTGAAGCCTTCCGGCACCTCCTCCCCGAGCCCCCGGGCGATGACCGCCAGGTCCGTCACGGACTCCACCGCCCGGCCCGACGAGGAGGAAGAGGAGGAGGGCGTGGAGGAGGAGGAGGTGGATGCCTCGTCCAGAGGCCTCCAGGGCCCTGCAGGGTCCAGACCTGCCACTACAAAGTAGTCCACCAGCTGGGGACATTTCTCCTCTGTCATGCCGCCGGTCTGCCCTCCACTGCAGAGACACAAACAGAGAGTCCAGGTCACTTATGGGACAGGATCTGACTTTCCTCCATCCGTCCAGGCCACAGAGGTTACCATGACGAGTTTGAGCAGCTCTGCTCACCAACTTTAATCCAGTTTAGAGGAGAAACCACAGAAGAAGAAGGAGACAGACGTCCCCACAGAGAGGCAGGACGGAGCGCTTATTATGGTTTTTATTTACGAAATCAATCAGTGATTCAACTCACAGAGGACGCTGATCTGTGCGTGTGTGTGTGCACGTGTGTGTGTGTGTTTTCAGTGTGTTAAAAATAGGACACTGAGATGCTGAGAGCGCTCTTATGTAACCATGAATGTCCCTTGCCCTCTCTCACCCTCCATCCTCAAACTCTTCACACACTCTCTCTCTCTCTCTCTCTCTCTCACACACACACAGAGGAGAGATGACTCAGGATAACAAACCTCAGGCCAGCTCTACATGAACAACTCTTTATTTGACCTGAAAAATCCTCAAACTGCTGACAGTCGGTCAGTTTTCTGACTTTTCCCGCCGTGATGAGAGTTTGAAACGATCAGAACGTGAGTTTGATCCCTCGTTTTCTGTCCTGTGGTCACGGCTGTCAGTCATCGCCGTCATCAGAGGGAGAAAGTGAGAGGGAGACCTTAGAAAGCACAGAGAGGAGGAAGTGGAACGAATAGAAGAGTCAAAGGTTAAATGGCAAACAGGAAGCGGACTGGCTGCCTGCTTCCTGATCATGTGACACATCGCCGCTCATCGAGGTGATAAAACATATCAGTTCAGCACAGAGAGGAGTTAGAAAGAAACAGAGCACCGAATGAAGATGGACTGAACAACAGATCTTTACTTTAAAGATGGAGAAACAAAACATCACGCAGCTGCACAATAAGAGACCCCAACAAGTCACTTTACACGAGGGTCGCTGGGCTCCTTTAAGAAGACTATAAAAACAGGCATGGCTGAAAAAAGTGAAGTGATGTTTTATTCATTAGCAGCCAGCATCCTTATCCTCAACAATCTGTAATAAAAAAAAAAGAGAGAAATTGCAAAGCACCAATAAAAAGTATCATTTAAAACTCAAGGGGAGCCTTTTCCATAAACAGCTCCTTTTGGCAAAGCAAATCTGTTCTGCACAAATAAGACAGCCAGACCACAATTCTGTTGTCATGATGCTGGACAGGACAAGTGAAAAAAAAAAAAAAAAAAAAAAAAAAAAAAAACCCCAAACAATCTGTAATAATCTGCAACAATCTGTAACGATCTGCAACGATCTGCAACGATCTGCAACGATCTGCAACGATCTGCAACGATCTGTAACGATCTGCAACGATCTGCAACGATCTGCAACGATCTGCAACGATCTGCAACGATCTGCAACGATCTGTAACGATCTTCAACGATCTGTAACGATCTGTAACGATCTTCAACGATCTGTAACGATCTTCAACGATCTGTAACGATCTGCAACGATCTGCAACGATCTGTAACGATCTTCAACGATCTGTAACGATCTGTAACGATCTGTAACGATCTGTAACGATCTTCAACGATCTGTAACGATCTGTAACGATCTGTAACGATCTGCAACGATCTGTAACGATCTGGAACGATCTGCAACGATCTGGAACGATCTGTAACGATCTTCAACGATCTGTAACGATCTGTAACGATCTGTAACGATCTGCAACGATCTGCAACGATCTGTAACGATCTGCAACGATCTTCAACGATCTGCAACGATCTGCAACGATCTTCAACGATCTGCAACGATCTGCAACGATCTTCAACGATCTGCAACGATCTGCAACGATCTGTAACGATCTGCAACGATCTGCAACGATCTGTAACGATCTTCAACGATCTGCAACGATCTGCAACGATCTGTAACGATCTGTAACGATCTGTAACGATCTGTAACGATCTGTAACAATCTTCAACGATCTGTAACGATCTGTAACGATCTGTAACGATCTGCAACGATCTGCAACGATCTGTAACGATCTGTAACGATCTGCAACGATCTGGAACGATCTGTAACGATCTGTAACGATCTGCAACAATCTGGAACAATCTGTAACAATCTGCAACAATCTGTAACAATCTGTAACAATCTGTAACAATCTGCAACAATCTGCAACAATCTGCAACAATCTGTAACAATCTGTAACAATCTGTAACAATCTGCAACAATCTGCAACAATCTGCAACAATCTGTAACAATCTGTAACAATCTGCATCGATCTGTAACAATCTGCATCGATCTGTAACAATCTGTAACAATCTGTAACAATCTGCAACAATCTGCAACAATCTGCAACAATCCGTAACAATCTGTAACAATCTGCAACAATCTGCAACAATCTGCAACAATCTGCAACAATCTGTAACAATCTGTAACAATCTGTAACAATCTGCAACAATCTGCAACAATCTGCAACAATCTGCAACAATCTGTAACAATCTGCAACAATCTGTAACAATCTGCATCGATCTGTAACAATCTGTAACAATCTGTAACAATCTGCAACAATCTGCAACAATCTGCAACAATCCGTAACAATCTGTAACAATCTGCAACAATCTGCAACAATCTGCAACAATCTGTAACAATCTGCAACAATCTGTAACAATCTGTAACAATCTGCAACAATCTGCAACAATCTGTAACAATCTGTAACAATCTGCAACAATCTGCAACAATCTGTAACAATCTGTAACAATCTGCAACAATCTGCAACAATCTGTAACAATCTGTAACAATCTGTAACAATCTGCAACAATCTGTAACAATCTGTAACAATCTGTAACAATCTGTAACAATCAAACCATTCAGAACCTGGAAAGATGAAGATCCTTTAAACCCTGGGGTCACCTTTTCAGTTTTCCCATTTGGAACAGGACAAGGTGGTTGTCTATGTAATACCCGTCTTTAATATCTGTCTTTATTACCTGTCTTTAATATCTGTCGTTAATACCTGTCTTTAATTCCTGTCTTTAATATTTGTTGTTAATACCTGTCTGTAATTTCTGTCGTTAATACCTGTCTTTAATATCTGTCTTTATTACCTGTCTTTAATATCTGTCGTTAATACCTGTCTTTATTACCTGTCTTTAATATCTGTCGTTAATACCTGTCTTTAATTCCTGTCTTTAATATTTGTTGTTAATACCTGTCTGTAATTTCTGTCGTTAATACCTGTCTTTAATATCTGTCTTTATAATACCTGTCTTTAATACCTGTCTTTAATACCTGTCTTTAATATCTGTCTTTATAATACCTGTCTTTAATACCTGTCTTTATAATACCTGTCTTTAATACCTGTCTTTAATACCTCTTTAATATCTGTCTTTATAATACCTGTCTTTAATACCTGTCTTTATAATACCTGTCTTTAATACCTGTCTTTAATACCTCTTTAATATCTGTCTTTATAATACCTGTCTTTAATACCTGTCTTTATAATACCTGTCTTTAATACCTGTCTTTAACGTCTTGGCTCTTGTTCATTAGAACGTTTTTTCTGACACCAGGGACCTGAAAGCTGCCGCGGTCGGCGCTCTGATCCAGAGTGGATCTAAAAGGATTAAAGTGAAGAAGTTTAAGTCAAACTGTCACCAAAACTTGAGTCTAAGGAGGTTAAAGGTCATCGCCCTGCTGTACTGACAGAGTGCTGACGTGACAGAAACAGTTCCATGAAGCACTTCTGACTTCAGAGTTGTTTCAGCTCTTTTTGTAAACATACGGCAGCTCTGAGGGGACAGAACAACAGATTATTTTACTGTCACCGTCCCTCAGTTTAAATAAAATCAAACGTTTTTCTTCAGTGAAGTCGACTGTTTCTGTGAGAGTTACTGTTTGTGTCTGAAACACAGGGAGGGGTCCACTCAGCGCTGAGGAACCAGAGAAGATTTAGCTGAAACAGCTGATTTCATCAGCATCACTTCCCTTTTTATATGTGCAACAATGGAAACAACACACACACACACACACACACACACACACAGAGTTCTGAAAACATAATGGAAAGTCCATATAAATGCACCAGATTTCCTCAGCGACTCAAACAGAGCAATGACATCACAGTGAACGCCGACGTGACGTTTTCCAATCCAAACCATCGATGGTAAAGAGGAGGAGCTAAAACTGAAACCCTCTGAGTATCTTCAGGGTTCTTATGGTGACGCTCTGTATGAAGACAGACCTCAGCACGTCCCTCTCTGTCAGAGCAGCAAACATTTCTGCTGCTCTGAATCTCTTCAGATGGAGAATCAGTGAGTGATGACACAGGAAGTGGAACCAGCATCCCTGCAGGTTCTGCAGGTTCTGCAGGTTCTGCAGGTCCAGGTTTTCAAGTATAAGAATCAATACCAGTAAGTGGATGTGGATTCACAACTAGAATGGAAACGCAAAACTGGGACCAAACTGGAAAACCCGAATGAAACGCTTGATTAATGAGCCTAAACCAGAACTGGAATCAGAGTCAATGAGTGGAACCTGAATCAGAACCAGAATCCACAAGCAGAACTAGAACTGATAGAACTGAAACGAAAGCTGACCATGTGCTGCGCTTAACATTCAGACATGAATTAAAGTCAGGCTTTATTCATAACGTCACAACATGTTTCAGGTGATAAAAGGTCAGAAAATAGAAAAATAAAACAAAGATCTCGTTTTCAAACATCAGCCTTCAGTTTGCTGAACATTTAAAAACTTCATTTAGGAGGAAAAACATTTTCAAAACCTGAGAAACATGTGACGGACGATAAGAATGAAGCGGTGTTTGTTTCCAGGAGGAGCAGAGACGTAAAGACTGACCTGAGGGGATCCCAACCATCTTCCTGGACCATCTGACCCTGAACCAGATTTATCCGCTGATTTCAGTAAAGAGTGTTGGAATGAACAGCATCCCAAACGTCTGTCCTCCTTTTTCTTCCTCAGGGTTTATCGTACTGCTTCACGGACTCACTGCTGCATGTTTCAGCCCCCTGAAGAGAAACTGATCAGGATCTCAGGCCGGCTGAGCTCTCGTAACCTCAGACGGTTTGTGGGTTCGGCTTTTGTTTAGGTTTCGCTCTTGTGTTCGATCGAGGCGTGTCGTGGTGTCTTTCATGGTCTACTTCCCTCAGTGAGCACGTGTTGATCAGGAGGAAGTCCCTGGTCTTTGTGGTGCGTTCAGGTGCAGTTTGAAAACAAAGCTATAAAAACAACCCTCACTTCATCCTCTCAGTTAAGATCTAAAAGGCTTTTTTTCAGGAAGTCTTCGACAAACTTCCAACCAGAGTGTAAACTTGAGGTGGTAAAATTTCAGACAAATCTCAGTCTGACGTCCTGGATGAAGCAAAGTTTGGTAAAGCCAAACGAAAACGATCAGACGATGTTCAAAATAACCGACAAACACCAAAGACTCCGAAATGACTGAAAAACAGACTCAACCTTAACGTTGTGACACAGCTCCATCCTTCTCTTACATGTTTGATATGCTGAGTAACACCTCTCTGAAACGCTCGGCACACTCATACCACGACAGGAAATCCAGACACATGTCGGGTAGATTCTGCAAATTAAATAAAACTTCTCCCTCTGAACCAGGAGCTCAGAAATACTGCTTCAACTTAAAAGCTGTAAAAAGAGGAAAAGAGGAAAAAATGAAGAGGAAGTGAGAAGCTGGCAGAGGAAGTCTTTGTTAGTTCACTGAATGAAGTTGTTATAAATACTGAGAGCAGATGCTCAGACCCACGTCTCATCCGGTCTGAGCTGTGGTTAACACACTCTCACCTCTACCTGGTTGGTACACGCTAACAGCTACACACGCTAACAGCTACACACGCTAACAGCTACAGAGGCTAAAAAGGTCAAACCTCACAGCACAACATCTTCCAAACAGCAGGACGCTCTCTGAAGAGAAGACAGAGGAGACATAGAGGTAACTCTAGGTGTGACAGCTCCACACAGCTAAACACCTGAGACATTCAGGTGCAGCCCAATTTAAACGAACTTCTGCTTTCTGACAAGCAGGACTAAAAAAACACACCATCACACCTGCTGAGACAAACTCAACCCTAAACCAGACTCTACAACTGCTTTTAAAACCGTCCATGTTTGACTGTTAGGGTCTAAAAGCACCAGCTCCTTGAGGAAGCGCCCCATGGATGAGGGGCAGGGACCAGGCTGTGAAGCCCTGATGGAAGATGAGAACGACCATGGATTTTACTTTTTTTTAAGCACTGTTATCTTGTGATAAAGACTTATCATTTCGTTATCTTGATATAACAAAGATGTTTTTTAAGTTATAACAAATTATTTAAATTTAATTGTATTCACAAGAAAACTTTGTTACGTCAATATAACCAAAAACAATTCATTCATTATAACAGGAAAACGATTTTGTTATAACCAAATAACAAAATAATGAGTCATTATCACAAGATAACAGTGCACAAAAAGAAAGATCCATGGCCGTTACCATCTTCAATAATTATCAAATGAATAAATTTTAAATTCTGACTTGAATCTCAGAACCCTGAGATCAGATTCTGAATTCTATGACTGAAGTCAGAGATCAAAGACAAACGTCATAAATCTTAGTTAAGGTGAGGGTCAGAAATATGAGATAAAGGTCAGAATTATGAGATACAGGTCAGAATGATGTGATAAAGGTCAGAATTATGAGATAAAGGTCAGAATTATGAGATGAGGGTTAGAATTATGAGATAAAGGTCAGAATTATGAGATAAAGGTCAGAATTATTTGATAAAGTTAATGTCAGAATTAAGAGATAAAGGTCAGAATTATGAGATAAAGGTCAGAATGATGTGAGATAAAGGTCAGAATTATGAGATACAGGTCAGAATGATGTGATAAAGGTCAGAATTATGAGATAAAGGTCAGAATTGTGAGATGAGGGTTAGAATTATGAGATAAAGGTCAGAATTATGAGATAAAGGTCAGAATTATGAGATGAGGGTTAGAATTATGAGATAAAGTTCAGAATTATGAGATAAAGGTCAGAATTATGAGATGAGGGTTAGAATTATGAGATAAAGTTCAGAATTATGAGATAACGGTCAGAATGAAGTGATAAAGGTCAGAATGATGTAATTTAGGGCAGAATGATGTGATAAAGGTCAGATTGATGTGATAAAGGTCAGAGTTCTTGGATTTAACATGATGTTCCTCCTCTGTTGCTAACTGTGTAAAGTTTTGAAGTAAACAGGGGTCATAATGAATACGCTGACCCTCGCCTCCTGGAGGTGTGATGAGGTAAAGAGGCGGGCCTTTAGCCTCTCAGCACACGGTGAAGTTCAGGCCGTGATCAAACTGAAACGTTAGAGAGGCCCCCTGAAGCCTTTAACATGTTGACATGTCATGAAAAGGTCTGAATTTGTTCCCAGTGGTTATTCACACGTCCTTCACAGCGTGAAGTTTACAAAGAACCAAAGCTGGAGGGTGAAGCCTGAGCAGCTCAGAGTCTGACAGGAGTTTGGAGCGTGTGTAGATACAGAACAGCTGAATCATCATTGAAGAGGTCGTGTTTCCTTTGACGGAGAGTTATTTTCTACAGCTCATCCATGAAGTGCTCCGTCTCCTCTCTGTGCCACCGTCTCTTTCAGTTCGTGATGTGCAGCCCCGTCTGAGGAGCTGTCAGCGCCCTCAGCTTTAGGTTTGACGCTCGTTTTGAAAAGCTGCCACAGGAAGTGAGCGGTGAAAAAAAGAGCCGTCATCTTTCTCTGTTTCTCCACCACTGAAACCTTCAGCAGGGTGCGAGGCTGCTGAGGAAGAGGACCAGTGTGCAGAGGTATCTCTCTGAGAAGAGGAGGTGACATCTCCACCACCAAAACCCTGCTGGGGTGTGTGTTTATCTGTCTGTGTGTGTGTGTGTGTGTGTGTGTGTGTGTGTGTGAGCTGGTACAGAGTGGAGGAGGACCACACACAGCTCTTTGTCTCAGACGCTGCAGCACATTCAATAAGAACATTATCAGTGACATCACTACACGCCGGGTCATGTGATCACTTCATACCACACTGGGACGTCAGTGTGGAGAGGAAACACTGACATGAGGTCATGTGATCTCATGAAACAAGCAGGTAGAAACTACAGGATGAATCCAGAGAGAGGAGCAGAGAGAGGAGCAGAGAGAGGAGCAGAGAGAGGAGCAGAGAGAGGAGCAGAGAGGAGCAGAGAGAGGAGCAGAGAGAGGAGCAGAGAGAGGAGCAGAGAGAGGAGCAGAGAGGAGCAGAGAGAGGAGCAGAGAGAGGAGCAGAGAGAGGAGCAGAGAGGAGCAGAGAGAGGAGCAGAGTGAGGAGCAGAGTGAGGAGCAGAGAGAGGAGCAGAGAGAGGAGCAGAGAGAGGAGCAGAGAGAGGAGCAGAGAGGAGCAGAGAGAGGAGCAGAGAGAGGAGCAGAGAGAGGAGCAGAGAGGAGCAGAGAGAGGAGCAGAGTGAGGAGCAGAGTGAGGAGCAGAGAGAGGAGCAGAGAGAGGAGCAGAGAGAGGAGCGGCTGCAGACTCCTGGAGGAGATTTAAATATCTCTGGGCTAAATTTAGAGCGTCGGCTCACCCAGGAGGACTGAGGGGACACAGAGACCGTCTCCAAAACACCGACACGTGATGATGCAACGTTGAGGACGCAGACGGCAGCCGTGGAAATAAACAGACACAAACACAGAGAAGAAGAAGAAAACCAGGTCAGCACAGGTATTTATAGATCCAACACCTGAGACCTGACGGGCCCTCCACACGCTCTGATCCAGAACCCTCACACTGCCAGCTGCCTGCTCTAAACCACTCTGATCCTGCTGATCCACTGCACCCCTCAGGACCAGACTGTGTGAAACATGGACGTCACGTCTGACGTCTGTGACGTCACGTCTGACGTCTGTGACGTCACCCGCCTGTTCCTGATCCAGTCAGATGAAGCCAGTCATTGGACGGGGCCATCTTGGATATGATGCAGCTAAAGGGTGAAAGTCTGGGAAATGTTGGGTAATCTGGAGTTAAACGGTGAACATGACCATGAAAAGACATAAACCAAAGTAACAACAACACACACACACACCGCTACAGAGGGATGTAATGAGCATCCTGAAACTGGACCTCAGCAAACACACACCCTCTGTGTGTGTGTGTGTGTGTGTGTGTGTGTGTGTAGGTCATGGTGGCTGCAGCTCTGCAGGGTCAGCAGAAAGTCTGAGGCTGATGCAGAGAGACAGAGAGCAGAGGGGAAGAGAGCGATGAGTGACGCTCAGGAAATGAACTCTGGGTAATTAACAAATTATTTACAGGAACAAGAGGAAGGAAATGAAACCTCTGACACTGAATGTCAGCGTGAACAGAGGATCAACACTCTGTGACTACAACTAGACAACTACCATTAAAACACAACCTCAGAGAGTTTCAGGTTTAGTTCAGGTCTTTGTTATGAGCAGCTTCCTGTTTACAGTGAAGCTGAGACCAATAAAAGACGGAGCTCCACCTGAGCCCAGAGCCAATCAGACCAACTGACGGAGCTCCGCCTGAGACCAGAGCCAATCAGACCAACTGACGGAGCTCCGCCTGAGACCAGAGCCAATCGGACCAACTGACGGAGCTCCGCCTGAGACCAGAGCCAATCGGACCAACTGACGGAGCTCCGCCTGAGACCAGAGCAAATCGGACCAACTGACGGAGCCCGCCTGAGCCCAGAGCCAATCGGACCAACTGACGGAGCTCCGCCTGAGACCAGAGCCAATCGGACCAACTGCCGGAGCTCCGCCTGAGCCCAGAGCCAATCGGACCAACTGACGGAGCTCCGCCTGAGACCAGAGCCAATCGGACCAACTGACGGAGCTCCGCCTGAGACCAGAGCCAATCGGACCAACTGACGGAGCTCCGCCTGAGACCAGAGCCAATCGGACCAACTGACGGAGCTCCGCCTGAGACCAGAGCCAATCGGACCAACTGACGGAGCTCCGCCTGAGACCAGAGCCAATCGGACCAACTGACGGAGCTCCGCCTGAGACCAGAGCCAATCGGACCAACTGACGGAGCTCCGCCTGAGACCAGAGCCAATCGGACCAACTGACGGAGCTCCGCCTGAGACCAGAGCCAATCGGACCAACTGACGGAGCTCCGCCTGAGACCAGAGCCAATCGGACCAACTGACGGAGCTCCGCCTGAGACCAGAGCCAATCGGACCAACTGACGGAGCTCCGCCTGAGACCAGAGCCAATCGGACCAACTGACGGAGCTCCGCCTGAGACCAGAGCCAATCGGACCAACTGACGGAGCTCCGCCTGAGACCAGAGCCAATCGGACCAACTGACGGAGCTCCGCCTGAGACCAGAGCAAATCGGACCAACTGACGGAGCCCGCCTGAGCCCAGAGCCAATCGGACCAACTGACGGAGCTCCGCCTGAGACCAGAGCCAATCGGACCAACTGACGGAGCTCCGCCTGAGCCCAGAGCCAATCGGACCAACTGACGGAGCTCCGCCTGAGCCCAGAGCCAATCGGACCAACTGACAGAGCTCCGCCTGAGCCCAGAGCCA
The DNA here is from genome assembly GCA_030710495.1 of Labroides dimidiatus. NCBI lineage: Eukaryota > Metazoa > Chordata > Actinopteri > Labriformes > Labridae > Labroides > Labroides dimidiatus. Next base: position 1,097,430 of record CM061148.1, read on the forward strand.
ATCGGACCAACTGACGGAGCTCCGCCTGAGACCAGAGCCAATCGGACCAACTGACGGAGCTCCGCCTGAGC
>CM061148.1:1102500-1317500 GCA_030710495.1 Labroides dimidiatus
ACAAGCAAAGATGGGGCGAGGTTCACCACTTTGTGAACAACTGCGTGAGCAAATAGTCCAACAGTTTAAGAACAATGTTTCTCAACAATGTGAAAGAATTGATGGATTTGATCATCTACAGTCCATAATATCATCAAAAGATTCAGAGAATCTGGAGAAATCTCTGCACGTAAGCAGCAAGGCTGAAAACCAACACTGAATGCCCGTGACCTTTGACCCCTCAGGCAGCACTGCATTAAAAACCAACATCATTGTGTAAAGGATATTACCACGTGGGCTCAGGAAGACTTCAGAAAACCATTGTCAGTTAACACAGTTCATCACTACATCTACAAGTGACAGTTCAAACTCTACCATGCAGAGACAAAGACATATATATATATATATATATATATATATATATATATATATATATATATATATATATATATATATATTTTTTTTTGCATGTCTATATTTGATGTTTATTTGAATTTTATTCTGCAAAGCGTCTTTGAAAAGCGCTATATAAAGAAAATGTATTATATATATATATATATATATATATATATATATATATATATATATATATTTATGTGTGTGTATGTGTGTGTATATATATATATATATATATATATATATATATATATATATATATATATATATATATATATATATATATATATATATATATATATATATATATATATATGTATATATATATATATTTATGTGTGTGTATGTGTGTGTGTATATATATATATATATATATATATATATATTTATACATATATATATACATATACATATATATATACATATACACACACACACACATATATTTATATATATATATATATATATATATATATATATATATATATATATATATATATATATATGCTAGCCTAAATGTTTGAGGTGTTTTGGTAATTTTAAAAGCACTTGTGAAATGGGAGCCCCGACGCTCTGATGGGTTTTAAATGACTCCTCTTTCTAAGATACTTTTTCTGCTTCTATTCAGAGAGCACAGGATGGTGAATAGAGCAGAAAACAGGGGGAGAGTGGGTGCAGAGGCCGCAGGTTGGATCTGACTCAGGGTATCAACTGGATGGTGAAACCTCATCGGGCAGGTGACCAAACCGCTAGGCCACACTGGAGCCCTGCTGCAAAATGAAACATGCCCAAAAAGTGACAAAACTGACCAATAAGAGAAAGCAGGATCAGTTTCAGTCAGACAATACGACCTCAGCAAAGAGATAGGATAACAATCTTTCCCCACAGGGGGCGTCAAAATCAACACACGTGAGAGTGATTCACCAAACACAACAAGCAAAGGAGTTCAAACTGTTCAGTTTTCTGACAGTAAAACTTTTGCTTGTTTGCAAATTCAAAACAGAAAACCAGCAGCAGTATTCCAAGAAGCTCCCGCTTCAGCTCGCGTTTATACTTCCAGCTTCCTGCAACAACCAGACGATCCACTTTCCTACCTGCAGCAGAAGAGATGCTTCATGTTGTATAGTTTCAGTTTCCCTGCAGGAGGGGCGTCCTAACCTGCTGCTAGAGTCAACAAAACAGGCTGAGCAAAGAGACGAATGTTTGAAAAGGCTCTGATGTTTGATTTCTGCAGAGATGAGGAGAAAAATATTCAAGATGTAGACGAGGAAGAAGATCTGACCACCTTTACATCATCATCATCATCATCCTCATCATCACAGCTGCTGTGGCGCTCTCTGAAACAAACAGGCACTTTGAATCATCATCTAATTCATTCAGGCATGATTCCAGCTTACCTTGAAGTCACCTGGCAAGCTTTCACTCTCTCTCTTATCGCCCATTCATGGCCTTTCTCCTGCTTCCACCTTCATCACTCTCTCTCACTTTCACTTTGAAGGTATTTTTAACCCTTTAATTCCTAGAACACCCCCGTCAGGTGAGGTGAGGATGCAGTTAGTGTCTGGCAGACCTCAGCACACTGACAGACCCTTCTGTTCACCTCCACAGTCTGCAGGAATCCCGTGGAGCTGATGGATGGAGCAGGCCCGAGGAGCAGCTGCTGCTCGAGATTCACGCCTGCACCCCATTTTATCAAAGTGTTTCCATTATCGGACAGGCTGTTCTTTGGATTGATTTCTGATTGGAGAAATAAAAGCTTCCTCTCTGAGGATCGCGCTGTGAGTCAAAGCTGAAGCGGCGTGTTTTCCTGCGCTCTGGGTGGGATCACTGTGTGACAGACGGACGATGGTCGCCTGCAGCTGCGGCGCAATTTAAAGCCCCGGAGTTTGCAGCGATCTGGTTCCATTACCGGACACGGGAAACCCCTCACACTCCTGTCTTTTTAAATAACTATTATTGATTTGAATGGAAACGGATCAAAATGAAGAGCAGGAACAACCTGTTCTCGACTCATGCCTGTTCGTTTTAAACAACGAAAATGCTTTTTTTTTCTCTCCACCTTTAAACAGACGAATTCGGTCACTAAACCCTTCAGGAATCAACGTTTCAGGCTGAGAGAAGCAGCCGTTATCTTCAGATTAATGCTGCTTCTTAAAGGACGAATATCTCTGCAGGAAAATAAAGAAGCGCTCCATTTGGAGGCGTGTCCGATAATGGGTGCACGGAGGTTCCCGTTAAACGATACGCCGTCTAACGCCTGCTAGCTCCCCGCGTTAGCTCGCGCTCCAGGCGGCTCCTTTCAGCCGTCACAGCCCGCCGCTCGGTCCGTCCACTGAATCAACTCGATAAATGTCCAGATCTCCGCTTTCTTACCTCGATGTCGCTGTTGGTTTTTCCCACAGAGAGCTGGAAGGATCATGTTTAGGTCATTCTCTCACATGTGACGTCCATGTTTGCTGTCGCTCTGAAGAGCCGCGGCAGCACGATAAGCTAAAAACTACAACTCCCACTACTGCCGGTCACCGCCTTCAAAATAAAAGACCGCTCGATCACAGCTTTTCTTTCTAAATTTATCAAATCAATCTAATGTTAACAAAACGGTTTTAATTTGGAAAAATGATGTTTGCCTGTTTATTTGTTTATTCATTGAATCATTGTGTCTGTTTGGTGGAGCTTCGCTGATTAATATTTGATCACAATTAATTTTTTTAAAAAATTTTAAACATAAAAAAGAAGAGAAACAGAAAAAAATTAATATAATATTATCTCACTGATTTTTACTTGTCTTTGCATAATAACACTGCAGAAATATTAAATACCAGTAACCTTTATGCGCGCCTGTCACTGTACACATACAGCATGTGAGGGTTTTTTCTAGTGTTAGCTCTTTTAAAAGATGACTTATATTGTTTTCAGATAAACAACATGAGGGATATCAGGGAGATATTTTATAATTCACGTTTTTTAATTAGACATATTAACATAATGAAAAGTTGCACATCCAGATGGGTCCCACATGGTCTCATAAAATTAAAGGTCCCTATAATGGGATTTTGCAACATGTCAGAGTTGAATTTGGTTGCAAAAAAATTCCTTAACTTCACTTTTTTTCCCTCTCAGTTTCTAATTTAAAGTGTTCATTAATACGAGTGGGAGGGGTCACTGTGATAACATAGAGCTGTGCTGATTGGCTGCCTTTATGCTGTCTCAGGAGGGAAGGTGTTGACCAATAGATGCAGAGGCGGAAAAACACCAAAATAATTAGTACCAGTTCTCCTCTGGACATGTTGGTTGTTATCAGTTTTACTTGGATGGGTTCGGAACTGTTCCCCTTAATGACATCACCGCCTGATTTCTCAGATACATCAGAGAGGATGTGACCCGAGGTGCTGACCTGCAGGAGAGCGACAGGAAGACACAACGGATCGACGTGTTTGATTCTTCCCGCTCAGTCAGCAGGAACACAAACCTGCTGCTCAAACACATAATGAGGCCTCCAGGGCTTAAACACGTCAGAGACGACCAGGTGAGGCACACCTCACCTGTCACAGGTGAACTGTATCAGAATATCACCTGAATAAAAGAAACCATGGCCAATCAAATCCTGAGCGATGACTCACTTACCCATCCAATAATATTCACTGGACGTCAAGATTTTTTTTTATCTTAAATTTTTTATCTTTAAAATCTCTGAACATTTATAAATGTGAACATCTTTCTGCTGCGTTTGTTTTGTAACATGCTTTTATTTTGAAGGAGAAGCCCGTCTTCTTCCGGCGATAAAAGGAGTCTCTTGACTGCAGCTGCAGCTGTCAGAGAAACTAAAACTGCTGAATGAATTATCTGTTTGTGGATGTTTGAACACGGATTGTTTTCAGAATAACAGAGAGATAATCTGAGTTTAGGAGAATAAATGACGTCAGAGCGGAGCTGAGTTCACCTGGTCACCTGTTTACTACAGAGAATCACTTATTACACACTCATATGTGAGGTCATGTTTAATAGGAAGGATAAAATGTTTAAATGTGGAGATAAACAGGAGAAAGGTTTAAATTCAGGTTTAAGAAAATCACTGTGAGCGTGTTTTTCATGTCCGTGATGACGTCATCATTCAGCTTCCTTATAAACAAACTAACCAATAACGAGCCTTCCTCTGCTTCACCAGGGTTTGTTTGACACACGTTAATCACTGAGGCTCAAAATTAAAGAAATAAAATATTCAGAAAGAGAAACTCAGAGCTCAGTCTGCTGATGGTTTTAATATTTCATCCCTACTTCTCACCTCAGTGACATCATCTGATGCTAACGAGTCCCTCACCTGTGTGACCTGTGGACGTTTCTGTCAAACACTTAAACACACCTGAGGTACGAAATGTTTTCAGAGCATCAGTAAAACTAAAACCTTTTATTTAAACATTATGTTCAAGTCTGAAATTTGAGATTAAAAAGTCAAGACAAGAAAAATAAAATAATTTAAAAAATATATACACATTTTTAATTTGGTCTCAACTTTGAAATATAAGAAAAATTTCAACAAAAAGCCAAGAAGAGAAAAAAATAAGTAAATTATGAACAAAATATGTTAAAGTCCTAATTTTAAGATAATAAGTCAACAAAAAAAAAATCATAAATATTTTGGTCCAATTTTGAAATCATAAACTGAATTAGAGATAAAAAGTTTATCATTCAATTCATTGTTGAAGGAAATTAAAAATTAGAATTGAAATACTGTGTATAAAAAGTCTTAAAGTCAAAATGTGGACAAAAAAGTCCGTCATAAATCAGTGAGAGAAAAAAAAAAAGTCATAAAAGAAATAAAAGTTAAAATTGAAAGTTTAAAAGTGAAGATTACATTTTCAACTTTAAAATAAAAAGAAAACTAAATTAACGGCACAAAAAAAGGTGAATGTTTAGAGCCATTGTTGTGTGATTAAATAATCATAAGAATAAACTTAAAATCACAAGTAAGAACAAAAATGACGTCTTGATGTTGAGATAAAAAAAATCAAAATAAATTATGAAAAAGGCAAAAATGAAATAAAGTTTGATATGTTTCTGAACAAGTCTCAGACTTGAATTAGAAGCATAAAAAATGTTATTTATAAGTTTCATAATATGAAACAAACAAAAGGGTCGATGAGAAGAGTCGTTACTGGGGATGAAAAGTTGAATTTATGAGAGAAACATTCACATTATGTAAAAGTCTGTGAATATATTAAGATCAAAAAATCAAAAGTTATAAAAAAAACTCAAAAATTCTTCAAAGAAAAATAATATAAAGAAAATTTAATCTCAGTAAAAGCTCAACGAGTTTTCAGTCTTACTGACCGTTTTATGCTTCATGAGATTAAACTGTTTGATCAGTAAAGGACATGTACGTGTAAATAAAAGGATATATATGGATATGTGTGTGTGAGAGGACAGAGAGTCGATGGCAGCAGCTGCGGCGGCGGCGGCGTCAGGTTTGGTTTGTTTATTTTCTGTAAAATAAGATGACGGTACAGTCTCTTTAAAAATCTCTGCTGTTGGCTTCAGATGCACCTCTGGTTTGAAAACATTCATATGTACATGAACACACTCATTAACTTTCCCCGCTCATTTATTACAAGGTTTACAAATAAAAATCTGAGAGCACAAAGGTCAAAGTTTTATTCCAATAAAAAGCAAAGAGACGTTTTTTTATTCTGAAGCCTAAAAACTAACAAATAACATTAATAACAACAACAATAACAACAATAATATGAGAGCAAATTAATATCATACAACAATACAAAATATGAAAAAATATGAAATATGGCCTTTAACTGATCCCTAGTCTGCACACACACACACACACACACACACAGACACACGCGCTCATACACACACTCTACCTCGCTGGTCAACAGCTCCCCCTACTGGCAGAGTCTGTAACTGCATGTTAACTAACAGGGTTATTGCATAATGACAGCAAGATGCTTCACACACACTCACACACACTCACACACACTCACACACACACACAGGATGACGTCAGTGGCAGAAACGAAAAACATTTGGGGAAATGTGAGAGAAATTCTTACGTTTCCTCTGCGTCCGTTTTTTTAATTTAACCTTTGAGAGTTTCAAAATAAAAGCATGATGCTTTCAAATGAACTTTGTAAAAGAGAAAAAACTCCTGAAGCACTGGAACGACTCAGAACACAAACATTCAGATTTTTCTGGCCCTTAAACTTTTTTTTTTTACTCGTCAATTCTCCAAACCCAGTTTGAAACTTCTGAGTTTATGTTTTTTTTTTTTTCTCTATTTTTGTTGTTTGAAGCTTAAACTGTTTAAATGTTAAAATATCTTATTTTCCACGCAGTTCACTGTAAAAAATCAAGCCTTAAAAAGCTTTTTAAGTTAAATACTCTTTTTTTGTGATCAGAAATTCAATATTCTAAAAAATTTCTGATTTTGGGAAAAAAAAAATTAATTCTTAAGATTTGGTCTGAACGCACTTTTTGAAGTGGACGTCAGCGTTAATGGCGTAATCGATCGCCTTGACGCCTGGATTTTCGCAGTTAGTTTTAATTTCTGCTAAAACTTCAGAGGAGAAAAAAATCGTTTTTTTTTTTTAACTCCATGATCGTTAAAAATCTGTTTGACCACTAAAGCGCTCAGAGCGAGCCGAGAAAAGCTAAAGTAACATACGAGCGATCTGTTCATCGCAGTAACATTTTCATCCCTCACCATTGCACAGAGCCACTCCACGACTTCCCGAGCGCTGTTTAATCACTTCCTGTTTCACCAAAAAGACTTTTAAAAATTTAATTCTCCGTCTAAAATATTTCAAATCTCCGACACGTTCCTCGCCGGCTGCCAGCGCCGACTGGAAACGAATCTTTTTTCAAATCCTGCAGCAGAAACACGAATAACAGAAACGAACAACTTTTACTTTTCAACTTCAGATAAAAAATCAGCGATTCGATCAGAGGACAGGGAAACTGAAATGAGTTTTTCAAAATAAAAGCTTCTATCGTATCTTAATTGATTTTCTGTGTTTATGTCTAATTTCCTTCAGTTTCCAACAGATTTGAGAAATTCTGTTTTCATCAACTCTTCATCATGTAAGTGCTGTTTGTGTTTTAAAGCACAGAGAAGGGAAAGATGAACTCATCGGTGTCTGCATAGCTGGAGTTTGGAGCAGCTGCTTCCACCTCATGAAGCCGTCCGTGGCTCTTCTTCTCCTCCGGAATATTTTGTAATTTTTTAAAGATTTTATCAGAGACATTTTTTACAGAAAGGTTGAAACCAGTCGGGATTCAAAAATAAAACTTCTTTATAGTCAGAATAAATTTTTTTTTTTACAGAAAAATATGTCGCTATGCTCCGCCTCAGGGCGGGGCTTAAATTCATACGTAGCAAGTGCAGAAGAGGGGGCGGGGCTTATGGCTGTCAATCACAGTGACGGAGCTCAGAGGGCACTGCGCTGCCTCCATGTTTCCTCTCTGTGTGAAGACGGATTCAGATTCATTTCATCAAAGATTTTTGGATCTTTGTCCTTCATTAAAAACGAAACAGAAAAACGATCTGATTCTTCGTCTCCAGAGGAAACAGCTCAGACTCTCACTAACGTTCATCATGGCTGATGATTCTTTGTTTTTTAATAACAGTCGACAGAATTCCACCCGCGGTTTTCCTGAGCTGAAACAACAAACAGATCAAACTTCAGACTTTTTTTTACTGATTCATTGATTTTTTTTTTTTTTCTGTTTTGCGTTGACTTCAGGCCACTGAAACATTTTTTAATCTTGAAGTTAAGGCTGGTTTATACGTGTATATATACGTAAATATACATACAATGGAAGAAAAAAAAATGGGAGACAGTTTTGACTTTTTTTTGTCTTGAATTTTGACTTTTTAAACCGACTCCAAATTTTTTTCTTGAAATTTCAACAGTAAACTCTGGATTTTGATTTTTTTCTTCTTTAAATAAAAACCGTCCTCTGAATTCATCTTTTTCCAAACTTTGACTTTTGTTCCTCAAAATTCAAACTTTTCTTTGAATTGTTCCTTTTTACTCGTCTATTAAATTTGGACTGTTTGACGCAGGATTCGGACTTTAAATTCAGAATTTTGAAACAGTATTTTGGGGGTTTCAGAGTCTGACTCTCCAACAACATGAACACAGTCTTCCTCTTTTGTAGTTTTTAATCAAACAAACGTTTAGTTTTGATCCAGTTCTCAGTATTTTCGTGACGTCTGGATTCATGATGTAATAAATGCTTTTAAGAAGGTTTTTTAAAGTTGACTCCACGGCTTGAAATCTGTTTGATTTGATCTCAGCTGTGAGCGTTCGGAGCAGGCTGACGGTTAAACAGCCTGTGAGAGGAACTATTGATGTTCTAAGTTTTATGAATGAAACAGAATCAGCTCCTCTTGAACTCTTTAAAACTTTAAAACTTGACCTCAAGTGCGATAAAGTTGAATTTTTAAGAGCGAGCGAAGCTTTTAAATGAACTTTGAACAGAAAAAGATTTTTACAGTCAGGGATCCTCAGAGGATTCAAATCTGAAGGTTGGATTTTTATTCAGTAACATTAAACTCAAAGAAGCGTCTGCGGCCTCTTTGTATCTGCACGAAGCTGCGCACACACACACACACACACACACAGACACGCAGCAGGCACACGGGGCTGAAACACACCAGCACCACATGTTGAAGCCTGAAACATGAAGCTGTGAAAGCTGAAGGTTTGTCAGATTGGTTTGGATCTGAGGTTTTTCTCTGCAGCGTGTTTCAGGCTCCAGCTGAAGCTGAAGTTTCACCCTGAAACTCGTCCGCCTGGCAGTGAGGCGTAAGTCAAAGGTGAGTCGACTATCTGTGATCAGTCAGGAACGAGGATTCCTCAAACACGCTCCGAGCTGAAAGAGCGACTCGCTGCCACGCTCTCTGAAACATTTCTCAGCCCAGAGGATTCTGGGTAAAATCTCAAGACTCTGAGACGCCTCGGTCGCTCGGTTTGTGGTTTCAAAGGTTTCTGCCTCAAACAGAGGCCCAGGTCTCAAACAAAGACCTGAGGGTCTCTCTTTGAGGCCTCCAGAGGCTGCAGCGTGTTTGAGGACTCGGTGATCACAGCTAGTTTAAAGGTTTGAAGCTGCGGGTCAGTCAGAGACTCTGAAGCAGCGTGTCGGGGTTTGAAACCCCTCCTGAGAGCCTCACCCAAAACCTGTTTCTACATCAAATAAATCTGCTTCTGATTTTTGCACCCGGGCGCAGGCGGGTTGGTTTAAGGAGCCTTTTCAGGCGCTTTCACGGACATCTGTGACTCTTAAGAGGAGGAAAAGCTCTTTCTTTAAAAATATAGACCTTTACATCATGGCTGGGTTCCTGTGGCTGAGAGAGGAGAGGGAGCCCAACATCCGCTGAGGGTGAAGGATGCGAACCTGGAGCACGTGGTCATCGTGGTCATCCTCTTTCCCGCTCAGACGGCGGTACGTTTCTTCTTCGGGGTCCTCGAAGCGCTGCTGGTTTTTACAGACTGGGTTCTTACATGAAGCTGACGTCACGTGAGCGTGTTTTGCGTTTATGCGAGTGCATCATTTTCATTAACATGCAGATAAGACTCCAACAAGCTAATGCCTAAAAACAGAAGCATCTTCTTGACTTCAAGCGTTGCGAGAGCGTTTTTCAGTTAAGTGCCTTCGACAGAAAACCTCCTCTTCAGTTCCTTCTGATCTCAGGCAGAAATCTCCAGATCTGCCTCAGAGTTTAGTCCACACCTGGCTCTGCAGACCCTCGGTTTTTAGAGGGAGTGGTGTCAACCCGGTCCGGTCCACCTCTCATTGGGTGGTCGCCTTTCATTTATTTATTTTTTTCAGCAGATTCCCGCCGAGCTCCTGGGGCTGAAGGCGTCAGGGTCACTTCAGCCGGTCGGACCTGAAAGAGTCCTCCACAGCCGGGTCGGCGAGCATCAGGTCGCCGTCCAGCATGTCCAGAGCCAGAGGGTCCATCCTGAGTGGGTCGTCCAGGGAGAACGGGTCCATCTCAAAGCCGGGGACGTGGGACAGAGCGCTGGCGATTTCTTTGGACAGACCAGGAGGAGAGTCTCCTGCAGGGCGGAGAGCAGGGCGAGTCAGAATCAAACAGACGGGAACAGAAACATGTCTGCAGCGTGCTCCCAAAGCGTCTGCGGCGCTCTGTTTCTCCCACCTGTGAGGATGATGTTGGGCACGTTGTGCCGTCCGTCCCCGCCGCTGTAGTTCTGGTTCTGGTTGTTGAGGAGCTGCTGGTCTCCAGGGTCCTGCAGGTCCAGGGAGCCCTGGGTGTTGGAGGGGAACTGGTTTTTGTCAGTGATGCTGCAGCTCAGACCGCCGTGGTTCAGAGACAGACAATCAGCCTGATTCTCAGCGGAGAACTGAAAGAACACGAAACATACGGCTGTTACACGTCTGTTACTTGTCTGTTACTCGTCTGTTACTTTTCTGTTACTCGTCTGTTACTCGTCTGTTACACGTCTGTTACTTGTCTGTTACTCTTCTGTTACTCGTCTGTTACTCGTCTGTTACTCGTCTGTTACGCGTCTGTTACTTGTCTGTTACTCTTCTGTTACTCGTCTGTTACTTTTCTGTTACTCGTCTGTTACACGTCGGTTACTCGTCTGTTACACGTCTGTTACTCGTCTGTTACACGTCTGTTACTCGTCTTTTACTCGTCTGTTACTCGTCTGTTACACGTCTGTTACACGTCTGTTACTCGTCTGTTACTCGTCTGTTACACGTTTGTTACTCATCTGTTACTCGTCGGTTACACGTCTATTACACGTCTGTTACACATCGGTTACACGTCAGTTACTCGTCTGTTACTCGTCTGTTACTCGTCGGTTACACGTCTGTTACACATCTGTTACTCGTCTGTTACACGTCGGTTATAAGTCGGTTACTCGTCTGTTGCTCGTCGGTTACACATCTGTTACACGTCTGTTACATGTCTGTTACTCGTCTGTTACACTTCGGTTACACGGCGGTTACTCGTCTGCTACTCGTCTGTTACACGTCTCTTACTCGTCTGTTACTCTTCTGTTACACGTCTGTTACTCGTCTGCTACACGTCTGTTACTCGTCTGTTACTCGTCTGTTACTCGTCTGTTACTTTTCTGTTACTCGTCTGCTACTCGTCTGTTACTCGTCTGTTACTTTCTGTTACTCGTCTGCTACTCGTCTGTTACACGTCTGTTACTTGTCTGTTACTCTTGTGTTACTCGTCTGTTACTTTTCTGTTACTTTTCTGTTACTCGTCTGCTACTCGTCTGTTACGCGTCTGTTACTCGTCTGTTACTTTTCTGTTACTCGTCTGTTACACGTCGGTTACTCGTCTGTTACACGTCTATTACCCGTCTGTTACACGTCTGTTACTCGTCTTTTACTCGTCTGTTACACGTCTGTTACTCGTCTTTTACTCGTCTGTTACTCATCTGTTACTCGTCGGTTACACGTCTATTACACGTCTGTTACACGTCGGTTACTTGTCGGTTACTCGTCTGTTACTCGTCTGTTACACGTCTGTTACACGTCTGTTACACGTCTGTTACTCGTCTGTTTCTTGTCTGTTACTCGCCTGTTACTCGTCTGTTACACGTCTGTTACTCGTCTGCTACTCGTCTGTTACACGTCTGTTACTCGTCTGTTACTCGTCTGTTACACGTCTGTTACTCGTCTGCTACACGTCTGTTACACGTCTGTTACTCGTCTGCTACTCGTCTGTTACACGTCTGTTACTCGTCTGTTACTCGTCTGTTACACGTCTGCTACTCGTCTGCTACTCGTCTGTTACTCGTCTTTTTAAATAAAATTATAAATGGAATCTTTTCACTCTCTTGAAGTAGTTTTGTTTTATACACTGTATTTATATAAATATTTTACATGCATATTCCTTTATATAAACTGCTCTTTTATTCCAGGTTTTTAAAGTTGTTCATATTTTTGAAGTGACTCAGTCCTGAGTATTTGCTCTGTTTTCTTTTCTACGGTTAAACTGATTATTTTGTTTCCATTTTTATTTTTATTTTTATTTTTTACGTGTTTTTATGATTTTTCGGTCACAGACTCTGATCCTGGATTTGGAGCTGAGGGTCAACGATGGCTCTGAGTGTTTCAGGATTTAGAAGAACTAATTGAGTCAGACAGGAAATAAAGAAAGGCTCTGGCTCTGAGCTGCAGAGATTATCCACAAAGAGGAAAATAACTCCATGTGGAGTCAGATAAACTGAAGTAAACCTGGACTGAGCCTCCTGAAGTCCTCTGAATCCTTTTCACACCTGAGGTTTTAAAGCTGGGAGCTCAAAGGCCGAGGAGCTCAGAAAGCTTTTAAACAGCAGTAAAAACACCTGAACGTGGCCTCCAGGTGAGCTCCAGTTCTTTGTGTCCCAGCTCTGCTGAGCTGTAAACACGTCTGAATGACATCACCTCCCCTTCAGTCAGAGCTGTTCACACTCCTCCATGACATCATGTCAAGGTGTGCTGTGTTACCTGCTGGTTGGATTTTCCCGTGAGCTGCAGACTCAGGTACGGGTCGTCCAGGAGGGAGTTGAACAAGGCATCCTGGAAAACATCGAAAAAAACAATCATCATGACATCATGACATCATGACGTTTCCACGGTGATTCCCTCATGATGTAACATCAGACGCTGGGGCACCGCCTGCTCTCTGAAGGGGTTTTCCTTCCCTCTTCACCTCATCCTGCTCAGGCTGTCTCTGTTCCAGGGTTCTAGAGTTCAAGGCGCTATCGTTTACACCGCGCCGCACTGTTTACGGTCCAGCTAACTGGAGCTGCTTTCATGAAGCAGTTCAGCTCTTCATCCTCCTGAAGAGCGCCTGCGTTCATCCGGTGAGCCTCAGTCTGACAAAGATAGTAAGTTACACAGAGGCTTCACTCTCGCTTCGTTTTCAGGAACTCTAAATGAAATTAGCTCTAACCTGATTTTCGCCTGTTTGTTTTTCCTGCTTTGCTGCTCAGCCATGAATCGCGGGTTGAGTTTGTTCAACAGTAAAAATCCTCGTGACCCACTAAACTTCATGACTGTGTTCCTGAAGGAGGCGGGGTTTGTTTGGCTCTGGTACAAACACACTGCGTCCTCTGCTGCTGAAGCTTTATTTCCACTCTGATTCCATCACTTCACTGAATCATTCTTAGCGATCCTGTCGAGCTCAGCTATCGCTCTGCCTGTACAAACTGGTTCAGCTCAGTCGGATGTTTTCAGCTGATGAGTTTCACTGTTGCCGACTCCACTCAAATTTCCTGATTTCCTTGAATGCATCAGAAACGATGGCTCCAAACACACTGTAACAGGACTCGAGGAAGCCAGAGAGGCGTCGTATAAATGTAGGAACGATATAATCTGAGAGGTGTTCTGGTTCTGGGTCGTATCGACCAATCAGGCGTCAGTTTGTTTGGAGAGCAAAGGAGTTCAAGATCTCTGAGATCAAGGGACAGAATTCTGTCCCTTGATCTCAGAGATCTTGAACTCCTTTGTTTGTCGACCTCAGTTCAACAAACAAACATGACCGACCTGACAAATCTGGACTTTTTACTAATCTATAACATTTAAGATCTGTAATCTAGAAGAAAATCTAAGACAAGCTTCTGTTTTTAGGTTTGTGCCACAAAAGTAAGGCAGAGTGAAGCCTCTCTGAAACAGACCATCTAGTCTGACTTCTTCCCTCTGAAGAAGTTTCAAAAAGCAGTCGTTTGATTTTTTTTTTTTTTCTTGGAGTTTTTTCTTTTTTTTGTACATCACAAAGTTTCACCCCAAAGAATGGCGTTAAAAAGCTTCATGAAAACATCCAGAAACACACAGATCATCAGTGTGACGTTTGTTTGGTGCAACCCTTTCATAAGCTGCGTGTAGTACCCTGTGTGGCCAGTGGGGGGCACCAGCAGGGCTTGTATTCAGCGGAGCAGTGAGCAGCCCTCAGAGTGCCGTTCTGCTCTTCTTACTCACGTTGTAGAGGTCTGTGGCCAGGTTGTGGCTGATCTGCTGGAGCTGAGGGAGGCCGCCGGGTCGCTGCTGCTCCAGCTGCTGCTCCGCCTCCTGTTTGACGTGACACTGAGAGGACGACAAGCTCTGCACGCACTGCTCCATCGCCCGCTCGTTCTTGATCAGCTGTGTGTTGGCGGTGTTCAGCTGCTGCCCCATCGGCCTCTGCTGCTGCAAGGAAGCACAACAAAACGTGTTCAGTCTGTGAATTAATGACTAAATCTGGACCCTAGCTTGAACGTGCACGTCTGGTGTACCGTTACAAAGTGCTGCTGCATGTGCTGGTTGTGTGTGTTTCGCAGGTTCTGCAGGTGGAGCTGCTGCATGGCCTGCGTCTGTTGCTGTGGCTGCGCGTTGGGTCGCTGCTGCTGCTGCTGCTGCTGCTGCTGGAAGCGGTGCAGCTGCTGTTGGTGGTGCTGGCCCAGCTGGGAGGGCTGCTGGCCAGGCTGGGGGCCCGGCTGGTGCTGGTGGGACTGGCTGAGAGGGTACGGAGGAAGCCTCTGGTCCAGAGGCAGCTTGCTGGTGTCCAGAGGGACGCCCTGCAGGACGGAGAGAGGGAGAGATGGGTCCACTTTGAGTTGCCACCGTTTGGTGCTAAATGTCAGGAACTGCTCCAGGAGCTCATTGGAGATGTTTCTTTTATTGCTCGCTCTCTAAGGTTACCAGGATTATCATCATCTCCAGGCTGAGAGTCTCAAACTGGTCTGAGACTGGAGCAGCTCCTGCATGAGACAGGAAAACACTGAGCTTCTCTTTCCTGCCAGCAGGTCCAAACCCCCCTCCTGGTTTTATCCGCCCCTGCAAAACCTGAACTCTAATCAAGTGTTTATGTCTCATTTTTAATCATTAATTATCTTCAAAGATTAATTACAAGCCACACTTTCAGGATCTGGACTTCCTGTTGGTCAAAGTGTTTGAGGGGTTATGGTCAGGGTCAGCTTACGGATCATAAGAGCCAAAAAAAATCTTTGTTTCTTCAAGATCAAGACATTATTGACATGTTAATATTTCATACCCCGATTGCTTAACTTGCTTAACTTTCAGTTTTTGCAGTGTGACAGTCGTGGCATAGAGAGAGAGAGAAGAGAGCGAGCACAGCTAATGAAAAGAAAACAGTGAAACAGATGTAAGATGTTGTTTTCTCAGCCTGGCAGCTTTTACAGTGTGTCGTCTGAACGGAGAGGCGTCCAGAGAACAGGTGGAGCGATACTCACACATAAACTAGTTGCTTACGACTGTTTTGTGCCATCAGCTGTTTTTAACGACGCCAAAAGTCTCGTCCTGTTTACGTCAACACTACAACACTACATGTGCTGCAGATGTGGCCCCATAATGAAGCTCCATGGGGAAGATGTTTATATGAGCATCTGTCTGCAGCTCCACACTAAGATCTCTCTGACAGCAGCCTCACGTTGACCATCGTCAGGCAACGTTTTGGTGATTTTTCTGCTTCTGCCATGGCTGCCCCTCGGCTCTGGAATAACTCGCCCCAGCATGTCCGCTCTGCGCCATCAGTAGAGATATTTCAATCATCCTTAAAGACTCACCTCTTCGCCCTGGCTTTTAATCAAGGTAAAGCTGACACCTGACAATATTCTAATTAATATTTTAGTTTATTTTAGTGATTTTTATTCTAGTGTTTTATCTGTTTGTGTTAACTTTTTTAACTGTAAAGCTCTTTGTTCAGCTCCGCTTGTTTTAAACCTGCTCTATAAATAAAGTTTGAGTTGATAAAACAGTCGACATAAACTCGGTGTCATCAAACGGGAGCGTGGAGGTGTTTGAGGTGGGCGCTGCGTCTCTGTTACCTGTGTGATGGAGGACAGGGTGGGGGAGATGGTGGGGGAGAACTGTTTGGAGTGATGCCTCCTCGCCTCCCCTCCCATGGGCAGGATGAGCGGGGAGAGCTGCGCCCTCCTCCGAGGTGACGTGCTGAGTGACGGCTGGCCCTGCCCGCTCAGCAGCGGCGAGTAGTTCGAGGAGCAGGACCCGGACCCGCCCACGCCGCTGCTGTAGCCCGGGTTGCTGCTGGACGCCGACTGCAGGGAGGAGTTACTGAGGGAGGAGTGCAGCGATTGGCTGCTGAGGGAGGACGGCAGGGAGGGGGAGGAGCTTAGGGAGGACTGCAGAGAGGGGTTGCTGAGGGACGAGTGCAGGGAGGCGGAGCTTAACGAGTTGGAGAAGGAGTGGCTGCTAAGGGAGGATTGGATGTTGGGGTTGCTTAGCGAGGACTGCAGGGAGGGGTTACTGAGCGTGCTCTGTAGAGACGCCATGAGACCTGAGGAGACAAAACAGAAGAGTATGAACACAGTGTGCTCTCAACATCCACAGAGAGCGGCTCACAGAGCCTCCAGCGTCCAAATGATACCAAACCTGTAACAAATCATCACATATAAACATACAAACAGGAAAAAGATTTTGAACATCTTCTAAGATCCTTTAAATGTTCTTCAGGTGACCGACGCTGAGGGAAAACTCTCCTTTTCTGCTGCTCTGGCTTTGGTTTTTAAATAGCCCTCCTCTTCAGGGACTCTGCTCCTCCCAGGTGATCTCAGCAGGTGAAGACATCACTTCTGTCCCTGAACACACTCTGATGCGTTCACAGTCTCCACCTCCCTCACCTTACTTTACCTCCCTCCCTCCCTCCCTCCCTCCTTCATTCCTCTGTGTGTTTTTAACACACTCAGTAGGTCAGGTTGGACCACAGTCTGAGTCTCAGGTTTACTCTCTGACCTGGTTCAGGACTGCAAACAGGAAGAGCATGTGGAGGACTCAGTCCAGTATGCAGTCAGTGTTGATCATATCTGTTATCTGTGTCATCAGAAACACTTCAAACGATGAAATATGACACTGAAACAGGTACGGCTACATGTCCACCAGTGAAACAGCAGGAACAAACAAACAGACTCATTGTTGTTGTTGTAAGTATTAAATTCTTGGAAGAGATTCTGAGTCCATGTGGTGACCTCCACTACAGAGTCATTCGTTCATCCATCCCTCTTCTACACCTCTTATACACCCTGGACTGGTCTCCAGCCAATCACAGGGCTGACCCACAGAGACAGACCACCTTTCACACTCACATGTTTTTGGACTGTGGGAGGAAGTCAAAGTACTTGCAGAGAAACCACGCATGTACGTGGAGAACATGCTAACTACAGACAGAAAGGTAAATGGACCAGTACTTATAGAGCACTCTTCTAGTCTTTCTGACCACTCAAAGCTCTTTACACTGCGGATCTCATTCACCCATCCACACCATCCACCACAGAGACGACAACTCTACCACTGAGCCACAGTCGTGTGAACCGGGATTCAAACCGATGACCTTGCTGTGAGGCAGCAGCACTAACCACTGTTCCACCATGCAACACACTGCAGAGTCATGGCTGTTCTTAATGCAGAGCTGCCTGGAAACCTGATTTTGAAGCTTTCCAGCTGTTCCTCTGACAGCTCTGCAGCATCTTTACATGATTTACAGCTCGTTCATTAACACAGCTCAGACTGTGGTCTTCAAAACAACAACAACAACAACAACAACAACGATGACATCAACAACAACAAAGACAACAACAACAAAGACAACAACAACGATAACAACAACATCATCAACAACAATGATGACATCAACAACAACAACAACGACAAAGACAACAACAACATCATCAACAACAACAACAACATTGACAACAACAACGACATCAACAACAACAAAGACAACAACAACAATGACAAAGACAACAACAACAACAATGACATCAACAACAACATCAACAACAGCAACGACATCAACAACAACAAAGACAACAACAACAAAGACAACAACAACAACGATAACAACAACATCATCAACAACAATGATGACATCAACAACAACGACAAAGACAACAACAACAACAACAAAGACAACAACAACAACATCATCAACAACAACAACAACAGCAACGACATCAACAACAACAATGACGAGAACAACAACGATGACATCACCAACAACAACAACGATAACAACATCATCAACAACAGCA
The DNA here is from genome assembly GCA_030710495.1 of Labroides dimidiatus. NCBI lineage: Eukaryota > Metazoa > Chordata > Actinopteri > Labriformes > Labridae > Labroides > Labroides dimidiatus. The sequence goes on from CM061148.1 coordinate 1,120,902, forward strand.
ACGATGACATCAACAACAACAAAGACAACAACAACAACGATGACATCACCAACAACAACAACGATAACAACAACATCATCAACAACAGCAGCGATGACATCACCAACAACAACAACGATAACAACAACATCATCAACAACAGCAACGATGACATCAGCAACAACAAAGACAACAACGACAAAGACAACAACAACAACGACATCAACAACAACAAAGACAACAACAACAACGATGACATCACCAACAACAACAACGATAACAACAACATCATCAACAACAACAACGATGACATCACCACCAACAACAACAACGATAACAACATCATCAACAACAACGATAACAACAACATCATCAACAACAACAACGATGACATCACCAACAACAACAACAACGATAACAACATCATCAACAACAACGATAACAACAACATCATCAACAACAACAACAATGACATCACCAACAACAACAACAACGATAACAACATCATCAACAACAACGATAACAACAACATCATCAACAACAACAACGATGACATCACCAACAACAACAACAACGATAACAACAACATCATCAATGACATAAACAACAACAACTACAACTCTCATTTCACCAACTGTCCACACTTCATTCCAGCCGCTGTCTCTTTAAGACACATCAAGGCAAGAAGAACTGCCTCTGTGAGTGCTCAGTTCCAGAAAGTTGGGTTCTGTAATTCTGGGTTCTGAAATGTTGAATTCTAGAACGTTGGGTTCTGAATTGTTGGATCCTGGAATTCTGGGTTCTGGAATGTTGGCATTTGGAATTTTGGGTTCTGAGCGTTGGGTTCCCGAACATTGGGTTCTGACCACTGTGTTCTGGAATGTTGTGTTCTGGAGTGCTGGGTTCTGAATGTTGTGTTCTGGAGTGCTGGGTTCTGAATGTTGTGCTCTGGAGTGCTGGGTTCTGGAGTGCTGGGTTCTGAATGTTGTGTTCTGGAGTGCTGGGTTCTGGAGTGCTGGGTTCTGGAGTGCTGGGTTCTGAATGTTGTGTTCTGGAGTGCTGGGTTCTGAATGTTGTGTTCTGGAGTGCTGGGTTCTGGAGTGCTGGGTTCTGGAGTGCTGGGTTCTGAATGTTGTGTTCTGGAGTGCTGGGTTCTGGAGTGCTGGGTTCTGGAGTGCTGGGTTCTGAATGTTGTGTTCTGAATGTTGTGTTCTGGAGTGCTGGGTTCTGGAGTGCTGGGTTCTGGAGTGCTGGGTTCTGAATGTTGTGTTCTGGAGTGCTGGGTTCTGGAGTGCTGGGTTCTGAATGTTGTGTTCTGGAGTGCTGGGTTCTGGAGTGCTGGGTTCTGAATGTTGTGTTCTGGAGTGCTGGGTTCTGAATGTTGTGTTCTGGAGTGCTGGGTTCTGAATGTTGTGTTCTGGAGTGCTGGGTTCTGGAGTGCTGGGTTCTGAATGTTGTGTTCTGGAGCGCTGGGTTCTGGAGTGCTGGGTTCTGAATGTTGTGTTCTGGAGTGCTGGGTTCTGAATGTTGTGTTCTGGAGTGCTGGGTTCTGAATGTTGTGTTCTGGAGTGCTGGGTTCTGGAGTGCTGGGTTCTGAATGTTGTGTTCTGGAGTGCTGGGTTCTGGAGTACTGGATTCTCAATGTTGTGTTCTGGAGTGCTGGGTTCTGAATGTTGTGTTCTGGAGTGCTGGGTTCTGGAGTGCTGGGTTCTGAATGTTGTGTTCTGGAGTGCTGGGTTCTGAATGTTGTGTTCTGGAGTGCTGGGTTCTGGAGTGCTGGGCTCCAGTGTGAGGCGGTCTTTGTGAGCCAGCAGCTGAACTGAAGTTCTCTGGATCGAGGATGTAAAGAAGTTTCCAAAGATGGCAGCCTGAGAGAAGCACAGAGTGTTTTTCTTTTTTTGGAGTGTTTTTGTGACATAATCAAACGTGCCGTCTCTGCCCTGTGACTGTGAATAACTCCATACGTCTCTGGAATCAGGCGTACGCATGGTTATAGTTTTCAGAGCCAACTGTTTTCATCGATGGTGAAAAAAAACCACTTTCTCCTCTGGAAACCAAACATCTTCCACACTGAGAAGAAAAACTTAGCAGCTTGTGGTTTTCCTTTCCCGTGTGGTTCAAGGTGACACTTCCTCTGTCCTGGTTTAGATAGCATGATAAAGACACTGGGGTTAAACCCACAGCAGCTTCCTGTCTGTGGTCAGTAAAGTCACCTCACAAACGATAAAATCTGAACATACTTTCCGACTGACAGAAAAACTCCCTAATTTTAGCGTGCAGCCCGGCAGTACATCCCCCTCTGTTTCATCTCACCCACATGCTTCCTCAGCTAACCTTCTCATGAGTCACTGAGCTCAAGTTTATCCAGACAGGTTTACAACAACAGAGCAGGCGGGCGGCTCCGAGTCCTGTCTGAGGACACTTCAGGAGCTGTTTATAGAGGATCTGAACTCTGCTTAGAGAAGAGTTCCTCGACAGAGCTGCACGTCTGCACTGAGCTCAGGAAACAGACCGATCTAAACCGTGAAGAGGAGGGTCCAGTTCTGATCCATGGCCTTCATAACGACCACCATGAGGTAGAAACATGCGCCTGATATAAATAAGTTGTTTTTGAGTTTTTATCTCTGTTACCAAATGCTGTCCATTTGGGAATGAGGAACGATGGACAACACTGCAAAAGCAAGTCCGTAAAACCACTTCCTGATTTCACACGTCATCACCAGAGGACTGACGGACTCCCGTCACTGGGAAACCCTCCAGATCCTGAGAGCACGAATCCTCAAATGACTCCACTAAAACAGAAACCACCTCGCGAGGAAAAGGATGAACCAGAAAGCAGACGCAAAAACAAGAAGTAAAACATCAGACGGAGAAAGATGACATGTTTTCACTCTAGATGAACTGGATTTTGCTCCTTCTGCTTCTTGTTTTGCCCTGTGAAGTTTTTTTTTACTGACACTTCTGATGCCATGACAGATTACTGAGGCTGCTGAGGTTTGTTTTCAAAGGTTTGGCCAGTAAAAAGTAAATAAAGCTTTTTTAAATTTAATGTCAAAATTCTCAAAAATCTCTGAAAACTTTAGAGATGGAAGCCAGAACTTTCTTTGAAATATGTCGGAATTCTAATTTTTAAAAAAAACGAGATTTTCTAAAATTAAGGTAAGAATTCTGAGGAATGAAGTCTGAAAAAAGTCCAAATTCTGACCTAATCTCAGAATTATTCTGTAAATAAAATCAGAATTAAGGGGGAAAAATGTTTCAGAAGTTTAAGAAAAACAGTCAGAATCCTCAGATTAGAATCAAAATTCTCCGGAAAAAGAAAAGTTTCCACTTGAATCTTGAAAAACTACAAAAAGTAAAAAAGTGTTACTTTAGTCTCAGAATTTTTCAGGGTAATAAATCTAAATTTTAGGATGAAGGTCAGAATGCTGAAAAAAAGACGTCAGAATCTTGACTTCAAAGTCAGTTTCTCAAAATAAATCCAGAAAAACGTCTTTTTTCTGTCCTACCCTCAAAAATGTGTTTTCAGTGACCCTGAAAACTTCAAACCATCAAATTTCAAACTGAAAACCTCAGAATGTTTTTTACAGGTAAAAGGTGACGTCTGTAGTCTCAGGTGAGGGCTGTTGTCTCAGGTGAGGGCTCACCGTGTGTGTGGTGGAAGTTGCCGTTGCCTCCCTGTGCGTTGCCGGGGTTGATGCCCAGCTGGGTGAGCGTGGAGGCCAGGTTCCCCGTGCTGCTGCCCCCGCTCAGAGAGGAGGATCCTGGGTAGCCGGGCTCATCCTGGTCGAGCGGCGTGGGCAGAGGAGAGGGGAAGTGGAGACTGGAGAGGTCGGGCAGCGAGCCGCCGGTGTTAAGGGCTGACGGGACGCCGTGAGCTGGCGTGGACGGCTGCTCCGGAGACGTAAAGATGCTGAAAGGAGAGAAGAGGGTCGAAACGTTCCACAGAGCTCCAGCACACTCACCTTTTCTTAAGTCACCTTTTCTGAATTCACCTTTTGTAAAGTCACCTTTTGTAAAGTCACCTTTTCTAAATTCACCTTTTCTAAATTCACCTTTTCTGAATTCACCTTTTCTAAATTCACCTTTACTAAATTCACGTCTGATAAATGTTTAAGTTCCAGAAAGTACACAAAGTCTGTACCTTATCAAAAATTGGGTCAAATTTTTGCTTTGGGGAAAGAAAAAGTCCCACCAGCTGGTCTGTAGAGAAACCCTCTCACAGCACAGACGGCTCCACAGGTCCGGTCCAGCTAAGGTACTACTCCCCTGCAGTCGGGACTTTTCCTTTCCACCAATTCACAGGTTTATAAAACCCCATCAGATAGTTTATCAGGGATCTCTTTGCTAGAGGCCAGGTTTCTAAAGACTGAACTCTGAAAGCTGCACCCAGCTCAGCGTTCAGCTCCTTCAGGTCTCTCTGAGCATTCCACATGAGGCCATCAGCTCAAGTAATCCACATGAGGTTAAAGGCAGGAACTCTAAAAGGTTCCTGGTCCAGGTGAGCAGGACAGTTTCTGACTTACTTGATACCAGGGACTTCACAGGACTTGGGTCGAGACGTCAGCAGAGGCAACTGGAGAGAAAAGAAAGAAAGAAAGAAAGAAAGAAAGAAAGAAAGAAAGAAAGAAAGAAAGAAAGAAAGTGAGAAACACGAGCTGTCAAAACGTTTCTTTCAGTTATTTCTTTTTCTTTCCTTTATCATGTTCAGACTAAACGTGAGACGTTTATCAAACATGTTCATTTACGAGAACTTTACCTTAACTTTACCAGAACTTTACCAGAACTTAACCTTAACTTTACCAGAACTTTACCAGAACTTTACCAGAACTTTACCTTAACTTTACCAGAACTTTACCAGAACTTTACCAGAACTTAACCTTAACTTTACCAGAACTTTACCAGAACTTTACCAGAACTTTACCAGAACTTTACCTTAACTTTACCAGAACTTTAACAGAACTTTAACAGAACTTTACCTTAACTTTACCAGAACTTTACCAGAACTTTACCAGAACTTTACCAGAACTTTAACAGAACTTTACCTTAACTTTACCAGAACTTTACCTTAACTTTACCAAAACTTTACCAGAACTTTACCAGAACTTTACCTTAACTTTACCAGAACTTTACCAGAACTTTAACAGAACTTTACCTTAACTTTACCAGAACTTTACCCTAACTTTACCAGAACTTTACCCTAACTTTACCAGAACTTTACCTTAACTTTACCAGAACTTTACCCTAACTTTACCAGAACTTTACCTTAACTTTACCAGAACTTTACCTTAACTTTACCTGAACTGTAATAGAACTTTACCAGATCTTTACCTGAACTTTACCAGAACTTTACCAGATCTTTACCTGAACTTTAATAGAACTTTACCAGAACTTTACCAGTTCTTTACCTGAACTTTAATAGATCTTTACCAGAACTTTACCAGATCTTTACCTGAACTTTACCAGAACTTTACCAGATCTTTACCTGAACTTTAATAGAACTTTACCAGATCTTTACCAGAACTTTACCAGATCTTTACCTGAACTTTAATAGATCTTTACCAGAACTTTACCAGATCTTTACCTGAACTTTACTAGAACTTTAACAGATCTTTACCTGAACTTTACCAGATCTTTACCTGAAATTTACCAGAACTTTACCTGAACTTTACTAGAACTTTACCTGATCTTTACCTGAACTTTACCAGATCTTTACCTGAACTTTACTCGATCTTTACTAGAACTTTACCAAATCTTTACCAGGACTTTCCCAGATTTTTACCAGATCTTTACTAGAACTTTACCAGAACTTTATCATATCTTTACCAGGCTACTAAAATCACATCATTCGTCTGCACAAAGTGGCCTCAAGCATAAATCAGGCTTAACTGTTGGTCTGCCCAGAGAGAGGTCTCTCAGGCCTCAGTAAGAAAAGACAGAATTAATCATTTACAGCTTTTAAACTGTTTCAGTCAAGTTATAAAAAAAACCCTAAACACAACTATTTTAAATGATTTTTTTTTAAAATAAAAATGTGTTTTAATTATTTTTTGTTCGTAGTAAGATTAACTTTTAATATTGCAAGTTAGACAATCTAATTAAAGAAAATTAAAATGAAAGTTTTTAAATGAAAGAAAATAAAAAAATGTTCATTGTTTTTTTTACCTTCTTTGCATCCCAGGGTTTGAGAAGTTTCCCTTCATCCAACACGTTCTCCTCTATCGGGGGGACTGGGTACGGAAACACTGAGGGACAAAAAGCACAAGTGTAAATATGAAGGTGTTCAGTCTCTACTCTTCGTCAACTTTATTTAAATCTTGTAACACTTTAAAGTTATTAAACAGAGGTTAACCGTTAACAGCCTGTGACACGTGCAGTACAGTTATGTCACAGAGTTCCGTGACACCTAGCCAATCAGATGGTCTTGTGGGCGGGGCTTAAGAGGAGACCCAGAGGAAAGGAACACAGCTCCTTTCCATTAACTTCAGATAACTGGCTGAAAGCAAACCGTTACAATGATCAGTCAAGCTGTTATTATTACACAGTTTCAAATATCTACGGCTCCTTCAGGCCTCTCACAAGCTCCAGCATGAGTCACAGACATGCTCCTTGTTTCAGTTTGTGAATCCCCTTAAGAACAGGAAGAGAAACTATCCTTCTTGTATGGATCCACATTTGACACGGGCCCGGAGGAGCTTCTGTTGTTTGCCAGATAAATTGGTTAATATGGCAGTTTGTGGAAATACGGCCTGCTTCCACAGCCGACAGCAAGACCAGTGAGTTTCCATCCACGGTTAGAGAGACTGAGGTTACACAGCCGGCTCAGAGATTCACAAGCCTTTCAGGAATTACTACCAAAACAAAACCCTGAAAATTTCAACAGTTCTAACCAACAAAACGGACCCAATTCAGACACAACATATAAAAATAAAGATATATAGATATATATAGACATGATTTGTAGTATCTAACAGAATATATATGGTTTCTAATGTGAGTTTTTCTTGTGTTCTGATAAGTTTATTCTCTAAAACGACATTTAAAAGTAATTCCAAGCAAAAACCAAAACCTTTGGGGTTCAGCATGTTTAGAGACGCACTTATTGGTGGATGTGTCCGGTGACGTGTGGACGAGTCTTTTTGTAAACGATCAGGTGTGGACAGATACTCACACCTCTGATCGACCTGTTCACTTCGTCTGTTTCGTTTATCTTACAAAACGACAAAAAAATGGAGCATAAAAAAGTACCTGACGCCATGACGACAGTTTGACAATAATGAAAATATTCAGGAGATTTCTGATTTCCTGAACACGCTGAAAGAGTCTGTGTGTGTGTGTGTGTGTGTGTGTGTGAGAGAGAGAGTGTGACTCACTTCTTCTGCCCTCTCCATCGCTCTGACCTGCAGGATCACACAGACAGATGGGAAACGTTTGGTTATATATTTCTGCAGGCAGAGGAAACAGACCTGCCAGAGTGACGCAGTTCCATGACTGACCGAAGGCTTCCACATGAAGACGGGGATGAAACCCCAAACATTAACTCTTTAACAGACAAAACCGAGCGCGTGAAGCAGGTGTGACCTGGAGCCTGAGTCCTGAAGCTGATTTTATTTCCTCTCCTCACTGAGGACGCTCTGAGCCCGCTGGCAGACAGAGGAAAACCTGTTTAGACTGAGATCTTTATCCTGAGGAAACGTGTGAGCCGTTCGGTCAGGCCAGAAAAGTCAGTTTAACAATCAACGGTGTCCCATTAAAAAACAGGGACAGAAACAATAACCTCCAGGATTTGACTTTATCTGCCTGAGGGTTAAAAACAAAACTGGGGCAAAGGGGTTCAAACCTCCTCAGTGAGGATCCAGGATGGGCTGAGATCATTCTGTGCCGTTAGAAACTCAATTTGAACATCAGGATCTGAAATTGAATCAAATGTTTGGAAACTGAATTTGTTTGCTCTGAAATTATTTTTAAAATTCTTGAAAATTCAATATAAATAATCAATAATTTTATATCCCTCAAATAAAAAAAAACAATCTGTGAAATCCTCTTCAGGTCCATGAAACACGGGTTCAACCTGATCATTCAGTCACTGCTCTTCAGACATCATGGAAACGAACGAAAGATACAAATCATGCTTTCAAACTTTAACACAACAGTGGCACAAATTTGATCCCATACTGAAGCTGAATGTGTGCAGATATCAGCGTTACAGTCACATCAGGTGGCGTCTTCAATCTGCTGAAGTCTCAGTTTCATGGAGCGTGTTCGTCTGTTTTTCCTGCAGACTCTAAAGCAGGGGTGTCAAACTCATTTTCACCGAGGGCCACATCAGCCTAATGGCTGTCCTCAAAGGGCCAGATGTAACTTATAAATGTAAGTAAATGTAATCGAATGTAATGTGAAATAAACGTAATACTCCTTATTTTGGGCTGTGGCTTTCGAAAACACGCTCTGCTGCAACCGCAGTTTGCCTTTTAATTCTTGGGCAATTTGTTGCTTTTCTTGAAGGCTAGCTTTGCGTACTTAGCTCCATGTTTGGTGTCAAAATGCCGCCGCAGATTGTACTCTTTGACAACAGACAACGCCTCGTAACACAAAAGACATACCGGTCTTTCTCCTTGTATTGGCCTTCCCATCTTTCTTGAAACAGTCTTCCATCTTTATCAACTTTTCTCTTCTTGGACATTTTGGGATCATTATTTATTTCTCAATTCCACTCGTTGGCATTGATGTAGAAACACTGCTGTGTAGTGGCGGTGAGCCGTCAAATCGCGGGTATCATAGTCGACAGGCATTGTGGGAAATGTAGTTTTTGGTCAAAGCACACTTTTGACCTATTGATTTTTAAACACTCAAACCTTTTAAGCTCTCACGGGCCACATAAAATTACGTGGCGGGCCATATTTGGCCCGCGGGCCTTGAGTTTGACACATGTGCTCTAAACTCTGCTGCAAACACGTCTTTACTAAAAGTCACACCCAAATATTGAGGATCCTCAGCTTTGTTGTTGTTGTGTTTTGCAGCCTCACCGGAGCGTCTGTTGCTCTGGGGGGTGAGGGTGGGTCCTCCGGTGGTGAACGGGTCTCCTGCGGGAGGGTTCATGACACTGGTGTGGAGGGCGGAGTCGGAGTTGGTCCTGAGGGGCGAGAGACAAACAGTGTTTAACCTTTAGTGCTTTCTCTGGGTGCAGGTTGTGTTTGTGGCTTGATTCAGAACCAAAAACAATGACGAGTTTGCCTAAAATGTGCTGTTTTTAAAAGTACGTACTCACCAGGAACTCTGATAGTGCACATAAAACAAAGTGAGCTAATCAGAGGCCAACGGAGACAGAGACTGAGAGTGAAAGGAAAATAAATGAAATACATGAAGAAGAGAGATGTATGAAGAGGGGGCAGAAAAGTTTCAGTCCTCTCATTAAGCCCGCTGAAAATCAGAAGAGAGAAAACGTCCCAAAGAAAAGTTTTAATTCTGTACCAGATTTCTTTCCTCAAGATTGTGAAACGCCAGAAGAAGGAAAAAAAGGAATAAAAAGGAAGGCAGAGGAAGACGAGGACGAAGAGGATTCACCTGTTGAGTGCAGTGGTAGGGAGACGGTACAACTGGCTTTTGTCCCCAGGGAAGTTTCCGGACCAATTCCTTTTTCATGATCGACAAGAACAAAAAGTTACTTCCCTCCCCGGAGAAGGAACATGAAAAGAAAAGGGGGTAAACATGGGAAGAAGAAGAAGAAGAAGAAGAAGAAGAAGAAGAAGAAGAAGAAAAAGAAGAAGAGACAGGCTCCGAAAGAAAGAGCAAGCGTAGGGAGATGAAAGATGGAGGCAGCGAGCAAAGGGAGGAGGGAGGCTGGCGTGTCAGCTCATGTTACGACGAAAGTTTGTGTTCAAGACCAACTATGGCCAATATACAAACAACAAGTTTAAAGATGAAGGAAAAGTGTTCCAGTTTGGAGCAATATAAGGTTTGTTAGTGTGAATCATTTGTAAACAGCTATAGCATTTACACTATTAGCTGAGGCGTCCCACAGGGATACATGCTTAGACCCCTGTAATCTGTATCTTATAGTATACAGTGAAGGAGACCATCTATATTTAGGCCAGCTGGACAAAAGATAAGTTAGCCTGTATAAAATCTAAATTTCTCAACAAAGATCTGTAGGAAAATTCCATTATGTTAATTTTTGTTACCTTAATGGCCAAAAAATACACCTTAGATGTAATTACTGACTACAACGGATTGTAACTTAATTAGGGCTGCAACTAACGATTATTTTCATAATCGATTAATCTTTGGATTTTTTTCTCTGGATTAATCGAGTTGTTGTTTGGTCCCTAAAATTTCAGAAAATGGTGAAAAATGTCAACGTTTTTTTTGGATTCCATCATCAGATGTCTGGTTTGCAAACCAAAGATATTCAGGAGTGCCAGAGAGAAGCAAAGAAATAAGAAAATATTCACATTTATGAAGCTGAAATTAGAGAATTTGGACTTTTTTTCTGAAATAATTACCTAAATGACTTAATCGATTATCAGAATAGTTGATGATTAATTCAGTAATCGATTTATTATCGATTATTCGATTAATTGTTGCAGCTCTAAACTTAATGCTGCCGTCAATTGTAGTTAGCAACAACATGGTGGCGAATATATTTAAACCTTTAATCTTTAAAAACCCATGAGAGCGCTATTGCTCCCATTTTACAAGTGCTCTTTAAATTACCAGAACTTCTGAACCATTTAGGCGAGCAAGAAAATTCAAACGGCTCCTTAAAGAAGACGAGCTTCACAGGGATATCTGGGGTGTTATGATACTGCACAGGAATCCACGTGCAACGTTTCAATCATAGGCAATAACTGATGCAAGTTGTTCTCATTACCACAACTCCTCGACTATATGTAAGAAAAACAAACAGTCTAAAAGAAGAGAAGATGAGCTTTCAGGGCACGATCTCTGACTCTTTAAAGGAGAGAAAAAAACAGTCCAGAAATAGATCTTAGAAACGAGTATAACCTTTGTTCTGTTACCTGTAATCCCTGTTACATAATTTATTCATCTGTTTTCTTGATATAAGATATAATGTGTATAAATACTAAAAAGGTAATTATTTACAATGAGGATGAGTTAAAACCAAGCAGCAACCTCTGCTTTCAAATTAAGGAGTCAATACTAAACCTTAAAACTGTAGTTCCTCAAGTGGCCACTTGAGGCTGGTTGCAGAAGCCCTTGACACCACATTCACACCCATTCAAAAACACATTTCTCTGACGCCACAAAGACTACGTCCATGTGTCAAACACGACAAAAAAAAGGCCTTTGACTGATTTAAGGATCCTCCATCACGTGCTGTTTTCTAGATATGAGTTACCTATATCTGCCGATATTTACAGATATTTACAGATATTTGCCGATATTTACCGATATTTGCCGATATCTGCCGATATTTACAGATATTTGCCGATATTTGCCGATATTTACAGATATTTACAGATATTTGCCGATATTTACCAATATTTGCCGATATCTGCCGATATTTACAGATATTTGCCGATATTTACCGATATTTGCCGATATTTACAGATATTTACAGATATTTGCCGATATTTGCTGATATTTACAGATATTTGCCGATATTTGCTGATATTTACCGATATCTGCCGATATTTGCAGATATTTGCTGATATTTACCGATATTTGCCGATATTTGCCGATATTTATAGATATTTGCCGATATTTGCTGATATTTACAGATATTTACAGATATCTGCCGATATTTATAGATATTTGCCGATATTTACTGATATTTGCCGATATTTACCGATATCGATATGTGTTAAAAAAAATAAACTTATGAGACGATTAAATTTTGTTCAGACTGAAAATCCTGCAAACTAAAGTTCTGAATGTCTTCATTTATTTTTAAATAATAGCGTTCCAGGGCTGCCATAAACACAAGGAACCAACAGTGTCACTGTTCAACAACCCTCACAACCTGGAGCAGGTGTGTGATTAAACTCTCAACTCCCTAAACTCCTGAGAGAAAGTCTGGATCATCAATCAAAACAATATCCTGACAGAGTTATCTTAACAAACTGACCAGTATCCATGGCAACCGCCTCCAGACACAAACACAAACAGACACTAGACGGATATAAACATCGGTTGTTAACATAAACAGAGTTTTCCTCACTGGTCCGATACATTAAAAAATAAGAAACATCGGCTGATACCGATATACATGTGGATATATCGTGCATCCTTATTCATAACGAATGTTTTATTAGGTGTAGGTGTTGCTTTATGCAGCATAAATACCACAGAAGAAGAGCACCAAAACTGCAGTTAGAAGACCTCAACAATTATCAGCCAAACCTCCAGCTTTTGACGGCTGCTTAGAAGCCCACAAACACTGATTCTTCAGCAACAAGACCTCAACAAAGCCGAGCAAAGACAACGCGCTGGTAGGATCCCTCCAAAACTTTACCAACATGTAACTGTTTGACTAGAAAACTTGTTTGTTTAAAAGAATCCTGTTGGTGGTGGGAGTCTGGCAAAGTAACAGCTGGAGGAGTTGAACCCCAACTTTGTTTACTCGTCAGACTCTGGGGAAATGTTGGAGGTCATTTGCCAGCCTAATCTGTGTGTGTGTGTGTGTGTGTACATGTGCGTGTGTGTGTGTTTGTAATGTGCAGTGGACCTTCTGTGTCTGTGGACTGAGGCCAGTCCCTCTCTGAAGGGTAATTGTTGTCTTGTTAGAAGAAAACCAGAAAGAACGCAGACAGGCAGGCAGGCGAAAATCAAGCGGCTGGAACTGGTTGCAGAGAACAGAAGAAGAGGCCAACAAAGAAAAATAAAAGGAGGCAGATTCCCAGAAGAAGAAAGAGCAAAAAAAAGAACTGAGAGCTCTTCAAAACCCAGTCAGGTTTGGAGAGGCGCCGGCTTAAATCAACTCTGCTCTGTGTTAGTCGTCTATAAGTTAGTGTTCAGGCTGCAGAGGCAAATGAACCGAAGCAGCGCTCGCAGTGGGAGCTAAGAAAACCTTGGAGGAGCCTCAGTGACACCTCGTGATCCTGAGATTTATTTGGAAAAGCAGTCTTATGGTGGCAGTGACGACTTTGCCTAAGGATTCTTTGCCACTTTCAATAGCACATACTCAAATATAGATATAAAAATGCACAATGAATCACTACAACGCAGTGTGGTTGTAGATCTGCTGCTGCTGCTGCTGCTATTAAAGTGCTAAAGGGATTTGGTTTCTTTGCTTTGGCCCACTTTGAGTTACTGATGCTTGTTGCTGTTTCTAATGTCTGTTTGTTCATCCGTCTGTATTGTGACTAAATAAATAAATAAATAGGAAAGCAGTAAAAGTAGTTTTATTCCTGTCAACATCCATGTGACAGAAACTTCAACAGAAACTCACACTCTGTTTCTGTATTAATTTGAGCTCAAACCAAACAGCAGTTACATAATTTGTGCAGGTGAGTTTCATCTGAAGTGAAAGTAAAGAAGCGAGTAAACGTAAAAGCTGTTTCCTGAGTCATCTTCTCCGTCATCCCTCGGTTTGATGTGTAAAGAAGAAGCACGACAGCCCCCAACTACAAACCAGTGAGTTCCATGGTTTTACTGTTTAGTTATTTTAAGCTAAATACTCATGTGTCGTTTTTTAGTGGACGATCAGGCTCAATCGGGACGTTTCGTCAGGTTAACAAGTTGCACATGTATGTTGAGGATGCTCTTGTTTTGTTTTGTAAGTCCCAAAGATTCTTCAGTATCATTTTCTCTGTTTTGTAACCAGCTAAAAAATCTCATCACAGGAGTTTAAATCTTGGAAACAAGTCACAGACTGCACAGTGACACTAACATCTGCTCAATATGTCAATAAAAGCAGATTTTTGAGGTCATTTCGCAAAAGATTTCGTCAGGCTTTCTCCTTTTTTGTGACATGTTTGCTTCTGCTTTCTTGTGGTTTTCATTTTCTGGATCATCTGAGGTGTCACAAAGGCTTCAGAGCGGCGGAGGAAAAGGAGGCTCAACAAGCTGCTTCGAAGGCGTCACTATAAATGGTTTGGTCATCAGAAACAGTCAGACAACAGACAGACAGACAGACAGACAGACAGAGCAGGGTCAACAGACAGTACCTTCTCCAGCTGGGGTCAGGAGGCGGCGACAGGTAGGCAGAGTTATATGGCGAGCTGTCCACCTGAGAGGAGACTGGTTAAGGAACCATTTTTTATTTTTCACTTTCTGTTTCTGCTTGGTGTGAAGAAACGCTGGTTTCACTGTGGTCAAATCTTCTCTTTTCTTCTGTTTTTCAGAAGAACCTCACTGAGTTCTCGTGAAACATAAAACAACCCACACACACACAATCTGTTAGCTTCCCAAACTCCAGTCGACAGCTTTCTTGTCTCTTTCAAGAACCGTTTCCAGCTCGGCTGCAGAGCTTCACGCTCAAACTGTTTCACACTTCCAGCTAAGCAGACGAGGTGTTAAGTACACAAGTCTTCTGCCATTTAAATCACTGCTTTCATTCCTTTAATGTGTTGATCATCGCTGTTTTACATGCGTGCAGTAAGATGTGGTCCAGCCTGATCTGAATTCCCCGTTAGCAGCTAGCGTTGAGCCGTTACTGGGTTTACATGGAGTACAGCAATCAGGTCAGTCAGAGCCACTCAGCAAAATCATCAAACATTTGCAGGCCATAAGTTATATATTTTCTAGGAGCTCCCTGCCCTTCCATATGCCTACCTGGAATGCCAAACTCTGAGGCGGGAAGAGCACACCTTCCTTCCCTCATGTGCATAAATAAAAAGCAAAGGCAGGGAGAGCAGCAGCAAAATTCTGGAAATTGAGATTGGGTCATCTGTGATGACTGTGGCCTTAACATGAAATGGATTAGCATGAAGAGCGCTAGCTGCTAACGATATAAAACGCTTGTCATTTAATAGAAATCTAAAAATTCTGGAGTTTTCTGCAAACGAAGGAAACTTCCTGAAGGTTTTTCTCCTGTGACTAGTTGAAGAGCTGTGGAAATTAAAGGGCTGCTTTTAAAAACGACGTCAACAATATGTTAAAGAGGGGGTATTGTGCCTCTATACATCCCTGTAGTAGATTTATATGTTCTAGCTGCTGTCTCTTTAAGGCATCCTGCTCCACAATCCCCCGTCACTCTGATTGGTTAGCCTTCTTGAGCTCTGTGAAAACACCTTGGTGTTTGAGGCCTGCGTCTCAAACATGTCATGAACTGGTTAGGAGATGTCTATGTGATGACATCATTTCAGTCTGGTCTGAAGTCTCGTGAAGATCTCGTGCTGTTTTTTTGGACTTGAGCATTTTGAGTGATTAACAAACAGATTCAGGGATTTCCAAAACGTGTCAGTATGAAGCGGTTTGAAAATCTGCACCTTGAGTCTTAAAATCCAGCTAAAAGGAACCAAATACACAACAATGCTTCAGTGTCGTGTCGTGCAGCCATCGTTGCGTAATGTTCTTCTCAGACTGGCAGACCTTGGCCTGAGCGTTTAGTCTGCAGAGGAACCTTTAAATAGAAGTTTTGTGACCTTAAAGAAAGATAAACAAAAGCTGACGAGGCTTCATGAGAGAACTTCATTTAGATAAAATAATCTTTGTTTCAAGTGTCACAGCACTGTGTTTGGAAAATCTGATGTGTTCGTTCACAAGCGTGTTTTTTTCTCCACATGATGCGTAAAAAGCAGACGCTATCTTTTGACTCACATTAAGAGGCTTCTGTAGCCAAACCTCTTTAAAAAGATAAAAAACATACAGAACTTTAAAGCCCGTCCTCACAGGTGAAGGATACTTGTCGGTTGCGGTACGGTCTGACTGGCGAGATAAAACGTCGGTCCCTCTGGACTCGCTCCACTAGACCGTGATGCCGAGTGGACCGGTTTGACTCCAGAGTGGAGGGGAAGGAGCCCTGAGAGAGAGACAGAGAGTCAGCACAGAAACACCACGTTGTTAGAAATTAAAACAAGAACAGCCTCACAGAGAACAACTTTCTGAACAGGAACAGAAACGCTGCTCCAGTGATTTATATCCCCGACCCAGAATGCAGCTCTAGTTTCAGCTTCCAGCTGCTGCAGGGCCGCTGGACAAAGGCTTAATTTAAAGAGGAACAGTAAGAGTACAGAGAGGAGGATCCCTCACAGACAAAGCTTTCGGTAAGAGTGAGAGATTAAGTGCTTTTTAAACAGAAAATCTGCTGTTACATCACGCTCTCCGAGGCCAGCGGTAGTTTCAGCTCCCAGCATGCACGGCTGCTATCTCCAGTGATAAGCACTATCTGCTGTGGTCTCATTTGTCAGAACAATAACACAAACAACTGACAGGTCAGGGCGACAGCTGACCAGAAAACCCCAACATCTGGAGCTTCTCCTCTCCTCCAACGCCGCAAATAATGTTCTGGAAAATAAACAACCTCCTCGTTTCCTCTGAAATCTCAGAGCAGAAGAGAAGAGGATAGAATCCTGCTACCTGCCCCAGACTCACTAACCCGGTTCTGGTCTGAACTGAGGGAGGGGGAGGGGTGCAGATTCAGCTGTGATATCAGCAGACGAGAGGAAGGGAGAGGTGATGATATTGATGAAACACTTCCATTACTGAATGAGTTTGGCTCTGCTGCAGCGCTGACGGGAAACTCTGATGACTCAGACGTGAGGAGCTGCAGATTGTGGCGACGCAGCAGACTGAGTCCTCAAAACTTCTACACCTTCACCACAGCTGCTTCTGTCCTCTAAAAGTATCTGGTGTAGTGGTTATTAGGTACCTGGAAGTCCTGAGGGGTCCTGCCGATCTGGTTTACGTTGGGTAGCGAGCCGCCATAATACGGACCCTGACTCCTGGCGAGGCGGAGCTTCTGAGCCTGGAGCTGTTGACACCAAGAAAAAACAAATAAAAGAATATCAAATACCAGACACACACAGAATTATTCAGACAAATAATGATTCAGATTTGGGGCAAACTGGGCCCTACATCGGACCTAAAACTTGTCTGAACAGTAAGTTTCAAAGAGACCTCCCTCTGGATGACTTGTACAGTGTAAACCTGAAACTGAAACTGATTTCATTTATCTAACTTCTCCCACGTTCTCTGAAATAACATCACCATGATGCAGGGAAGTAAAAAGCACTGATTTGTCAGGTCTGTCCTCAAGAGGAGAAGATACTTCGAAGATGATTGTTGGCTGAACTGAGGTCGACAGTAAAGGAGTTCTAGAACACCTGCTGTCGGTCTTCATGCAGACTGTTCTTCTTGCTAACACCTGATTGGTCGATATTTCTCAGATTACAAACTGAAACTTTTCAGTTTCAACAATAGACTAAAAAAATGGATGCAGTCTACATGACTGCAGTACAGATCAAAAACTGCTCCCCCTGGTGGCTGGCTGCAGTATAGGTCAAAAACTCTTTCTCCCCGTTCATTCCAGATGGGCTGCTCAAGTCCTCTTTTTTCCTCAGAAGTTTATTTTTCATTAGTAATTAGAGGTTAAAAACTGTTTTTTTTACGTCTCATTTAACGATATTTGACAGCTGCTGTTCTTCCGTAGTTTTTTCGGGAACAGTAAAATACGTCATGAAGGAGCGTCAAGAAGAGGTTAGACCGTCCAAAAGGCTCCTGTGACGGAGGATTTTTATGGCTTCAAAACCGAACAACAGTAAAAGGCGGAGCCACACTGTCCAATCTATAAACAGTCTGTGGTTTCAACACTTTTATGTAGCATCTGTAAAAAAAATCTCTGGTTTACTTCAGTGAACAGAAGCTGAAACAAAAACTGAAACTGGAACGTCTAACGTTCAGATAGAATAGAATAGAATAGAATAGAATAGAATAGAAGAATAGAATAGAATAAAATAGAATAATAGAATAAAATAGAAGAATAGAATAGAAGATTAGAATAAAAGAATAGAATAGAATAGAATAAAATAGAATAGAATAGAATAGAAGAATAGTATAGAACAGAAGAATACGATAGAACAGAATAGAATAGAATAGAATAGAATAATAGAACAGAATAGAATAGAATAGAATAGAACAGAAGAATAGAACAGAATAGAATAATAGAATAGAATAGAATAGAATAGAACAGAATAGAATAGAAGAATAGAATAGAATAGAATAGAATAGAATAGAATAGAAGAATAGAATAGAATAAAATAGAATAATAGAATAAAATAGAAGAATAGAATAGAAGATTAGAATAAAAGAATAGAATAGAATAGAATAAAATAGAATAGAATAGAATAGAAGAATAGTATAGAACAGAAGAATACGATAGAACAGAATAGAATAGAATAGAATAGAATAATAGAACAGAATAGAATAGAATAGAATAGAACAGAAGAATAGAACAGAATAGAATAATAGAATAGAATAGAATAGAATAGAACAGAATAGAATAGAAGAATAGAATAGAATAGAATAGAATAGAATAGAATAGGTTTGAACAACTAGTAAAAAGTCCAGATTTTTCAGGATTCCAGGCAGTCTGGGACTCTAAACGCTGATTCTGTATTTCTAGAGATGATCGGTTTCTTGGACCACGTCAGAAGACCAGCTGCTAAAGTCAAGCATCAACTTAACCTGAACTCTCCACCACAAAGCAGACCTGGCATGACTTCACATTTTTGCAGGCCCGTTCTCGTCAGACCCCAGAACATCACCCAGGAAAGCTAATGCCAGTGTTACTCACCGTCTGCCTGATGTTGTGGTTGATAAACTGTGAGTCATTCACTGCCAAATGTTAAAAATCCAGCTCTCATTGCTGAATTTTCTGGCCAGCAGAGTTAAAAAAAAAAGTGAAACCTCACATCTGGCTCGACTTCAGATTCATTTTGCTCTGTGTTTGGACCATACTCAGATCTGAAAGTTGGACTTCACATGGTTAAAGGCTTCAGCCAGCAATAACAAAACAAACCTCACCGCTAACCTCTGACCTCTGGCTGCCTTTAGCTGCACAAAGCGAGCGTCTCTGCTCGCGGTTTACTGAAAACTCTCTGTGAACCAACCTCCCTCCAAAGAACGCGATATAGGCTGAAGAGAACATGATGAGGTCTGCAAAGCTATAAATATAATTACATCATGTAAATATACAGCCAGGGAACACACACACACACACACACACACACTTAAACACACACACACACACACAGGCGCTGTCCCAGATAGCAGGAGAGTGTGATGAACTGATTTAACTCCTCCTCTGTCCTTGCTCTCTATCTGCTCGTGTCCTTGGATCTTTGAAAAACACTCCTGCAGAAACCCTGAGAGCTGAAAACGTTGGCATTCGTTCATTTCTCTGCTCTCTGCTCGGTGTAATCATTGCACAGAGAGGAGAATGATTCCTGAAGGGAGCTGGTGGATGAGTGATGAGGTTTAGGTTTTAAATTCCCTCCCAGACGACACACAGAAAGGGTTTTTGGCACACTGAGTAAACAGGAGTCTGACAGCGCTGGCTCGGACTGGAGGCGTAACAAAGTCTTCAATAATTAAAGAGCTCCATCACTGCAGTAGAGGCTGGTGTTTTCAGACACAGTTTCTATTTCTTACCCAAAGATGAGTCAGAGGAAGCCGACAGCAAACAAAGTGCTCAGTTCACTCCAAACAGACTTTAACCACTGTTTGCACGAGCTACAACACCTGTAATACAGCAACACAACACTTACAAAGTGACAAACACAGAGTGACGGATTCTTCGCTCACAGTGAACCCCAGCTGCCTCTGAACTCCTGCTGAACACCAGTAAGAGCAGAGCGTATGCTGCTGTGGGTCTCAGGCTGCTTCCTGCCTGTTGGTGCTCTCCATACACAGATCTGTGCACCAGAACCTTCTCTGCTCAACACCTCTGCAGGTAAAACCTGAGCAAACATCAGTATTTCTAATCACTGAATCGGAAGACCAACAGAAAATCTATGACTGTCTACTGACTGTCATTTAAAGTGGAAATGAAACAGTCAACCAAATAAACGTTTTTTACTAGATAGAGACCAGAGACCTACCTGGAATGCCAAACTCTGAGGCGGGGAGAGCACACCTCCCCTCTCTCATGTGCATAAATAAAAAGCAAAGGCAGGGAGGGCAGCAGCAAAATTCTGAAAATGGAGATTGGAGTATCTGTGATGACTGTGGCCTTAACAACAAACTGGATTAGCATGAAAAGCGCTAGCTGCTAACGATATAAAACGCTTGTCATTTAATAGAAATTTAAAAATTCTGGAGTTTTCTGCAAACGAAGTAAATTTCCTGAAGGTTTTTCTCCTGTAACTAGTTGAAGAGCTGTGGAAATTAAAGGGCTGCTTTTAAAAACGACGTCAACAATATGTTAAAGAGGGGGTATTGTGCCTCTATAGATCCCTGTAGTAGATTTATTGAACCAGATTCTTATCAATAATTATTAAAAATACGCGACAAATATAAACATTTAAAAGAAAAACGGAGAAACGTTTTGTCTTTCGTGACAAGCACACCGCCATCTTGCAGTTCTTTGAGCTATGAGGTACTCTTCTTCTTCGCTCAGACCCAACCAACCCTCCTACGTAGACGATGACGTCACTCCAAAATGCCGGCTCGCTGACTCTCTAGTTGGGTCAAATTACGAAATAAAATTGGTCATATCTGTGGATTTAGGTGATTTCTACCACAGATTTTCGGCAGATTCTTTTTCCTGTATATATGAGCAAGACCAGAGCCAAAAATTGCATGTTTCATTTCCTCTTTAAAATATTTCACTGAATGTCAGGGTTTGCATCCAGAAAAATAAAACGTCGTGTTGTGCGAGGGTTTTATTAAGGTTGGTCTGATTTCTACGGGACTCTTGTAGACTTTTCTCCAAATGTCAGATTAGAGATTCAGTTTTCTCAACAGAGTCTGTTTGGTCACGACTTTATGAATCCATTTTCTGCAGAGATACAGTCACGCTTTTATTTACAGCACCATAAATCTGTTTATAATGAGTCATCACATTTTTTTTATCAAATGAATCTAAAAGATTCTAAAAAAGTCACTGTGACAGATTCCAGTTGGGGTCATTTGGGTTTTTTTTTGGACATTTTTGCCATAAAACAATAAAAAAACATCCACTAAAGTTTCTGGTTTTTTTTCTCCAACTGACTCTGGTACCAAAACCAAATTAAGTGTTTAAAGAAACCAAAAAGCTCAGTAACTAAGCACTGTGTACTTAAGGCACTTATTGGTACACTGTTATGTTACAACATTATTTTGTGTTGACTTGACAATAGGGCTGCCAAGATCAGTCGACTAGTCACGATGACGTCGACGATCAAATTCGTCGGCGACTTATTTAATAATCAATGTTTTAATATTTTTTAAAACTTTATTTTTCCCTCAAAACTGCCGCTGTACTTTCACCTGTCTCGTCTGCCGTTCTGTCCTTGACGCATACGCGCAGAAGTGGTAACCAGGGTAACCCGTGATGTCACCGGAAAAGTTATGCCCAACAGTATCATGGCTAGCCGGCAACAGAGCTGGAAAGTTTGGGAGCATTTTTCCGAAATAAAGGAGAAAAGTGTGCAATGCAAAATCTGCAAAGCAGAAATGTCCTTCCATGACAGAACGACGGCGATGAACGAGCATCTGAAAAGACAGCACGCCGTGGCTGATTTATTTTCTGACCAAGAATGACAATCTCGGTAAGCTAATTGGCTAGTTAGCTGCTAATATTAACGTCAACAGGGAGCTACCTACTTAATAGCGATGTCATGTTTGAATAGAAAATTGGTCCATTAAAAAAATGTCAGAAATGCTGCAACAAGCTGCAAAGTTCATTAAAAGCTGAATGAACTATGATATTAACTGTCTTCATTTTTAGTTAGCACATACCTTAAACACTTGAAGCTGGAAGCTAATGATGTTAGCTGTATGCTGCTGCAATAAGCTGCAGTTTATGTATGACCCGAATAGTTGACTAATCACAAAAAATAATCAGTGACTAGTCGATTATCAAAATAATCGTATGTGGCAGCCCTACTGATGATGATGTATTGCATCAATAAATTTAAGGATTTTTGTGTTTCATTAACCGTCATTTATTCAATGACACAAAAAAAGGTAAAAAACAGAATTCTAAAAAATTAAAATGGGAAAAAAACAAAATTTTGAAAAACAGATTTCATAGGGTCCAACATGAAATCTCTATCACCAGTTTGAATCATTGGAGGGGTGGGGCCTCAAACACCAAGGTCTGCCCATAGCTCTGCTCCTAACGGGCTTTCAGAGGGCTGGCCAATCAGAAGGAATGGGAAGCCCTAAAAAGATAGATGTTAAAACGAGGGTAGAAAAAAAAACACCTCTTGCCAAAAACAGGAAAAAAAGCTGACTCGCTTGTTTTGCAATACTTTGTGACTTTAGCGGCGTTTACTTTGTGCTAACATACAAAATGAGGTGGAAGAAGCCGTAGACCAGCAACTCCTGTGTTCTGTGAGGTAAAAAGGAGTATTTCTGACAAGGAGAGCTAACACGTCCTTTATCGGGTCAAAAAAATACACGTGTGTAAAAAGAGGGCGGTCATAGCAATAACCATGCCTTTAAACATGACATAATACTGTTACAGAAAAACAACAGCCAAAAAGGAGAGAGAGATCTGAGGTCATGCTGCCTGCTGCAGGCTGCAACTTCCATCCAAATCACCCCAAAAGTTTGCTCTCCTGTCAGTCATATCAGTCAGTCAGACCCCAAATGATGTCAAAATAACGTTTAAACTTACGGTAATAATCCTTTGCATGGTTGTATATCCCTTTAATATGAAGCCAACTGTTGTCTCTGTTGCGTTTGCTGCAGGAAATGTGTAACAGGTTTGTGGATTTCACTGCACACATGTGGCATCATATCACAGCAGAAGCTGTGGTAAGTGAGCCGCCTCACGTTCAGAGACTTATCAGGACGTTTACCTGAAACGCAGATATTAAAGCAGCTCTCTGACGGATGCTTTAACAGCTGCACTTTATTTATTTCTCCTCCTATCTGCAGAAAATTTATGAGACAAACTGCATATCAATACTGACCAGCTTTGAAACGGAGCCACGACCAACATCAACACACACACCCTGATGCTATTAGCTGATTGGACCACCCACACACTCCTGCTGCAGTGTGTATGTGTGTGTGTGTGTGTGTGTGTATGTGTGTAAAGGATAGGAGTGAAAGGAGTTCCCAGAAGGGGACAAAGCCCTGCAGGGAGGTATTGTCAGTGAGTGAAGGAGGAGGCGTTTCTGAGCGTTTGTCACGGCTGGAATCTGGAGACCAACAATCCATCTCATTGCTCATTGACTCATCTATTATCTTTAAAACACTTTGATTAATTGTGCGTCTTAATCTGCCAAAAACTGCAAAATAAGACTGAAGAAGGTTGAGGGAAAGAAGCAGAGGACGGAGGAAGAGTTTTCATCTCTCTTTTTTTCACACTGCATGGATAATTTCTAACACATTTGGCCTATTTCATCAGCCATCCCACGTTAAAGCACTTTTGCATATCTTGCAAACCGCCTCGTGGTTGTTGTTTGCCAAACAATCCTGCAATTTCATCATCTCTGCAGGATTCAATCAGAGCAGCGCGGCTGCAGCGTTCAGGATTTATTACACGTGGACACAAACAGCTGAATCAAGTCAGACCGTCGTAACGTAACGCCGTTAAACTAATGAAGATGTTCAACGACGTCGGAGAAACAGCTGAAATCTGCAGGAGGTGTGTTTTTAATCAATCGGATCAGATGATGCTGCTCACACGGTGCATCTTCATCACAGCACTTTATTCGTTTCACCCGTTCAGACCTCATGGAAAGAAACGCCAGAGTTTTCCCCTCACCTCAAACAGAGTCCAGCTTTTCTCCCCCAGATTCACAACAAAGCAAGAAAACTTCCTCGACGCTCCGATTAGCATCTTGCGTCAGAAGCATCGACTCCGCAGAGCACTAAAAACCTCGTTTTAAGACGCCACTCGTCGCTTCATCGGATGAAGGAGATCCTCTGCGGTTTTCAAATCATCAAACCTTTACACAGCTGTGTTCTCCACGCCCTGCAGACGCATCAACACATCCTAAACCAGGAGATCGAGGAGGAAATTTACCCCTCACTCAAGTTTTCCCAGTTCTGTTACGTAATAAGACCTGATACTAAATCTGAGCAACAGAAGCAACAACAGTCTGTCGCCTGCTGAACACAATAAGCTGATCTCCTGCCAGTTCTCTGGAATATATCCCCTCCTGTGCTGCTCTCAGATGTACATACACATTTTTTCACTTCAGTCAGGACTGTTCTCATCAAAAGGATGAATTATCTGCATGCACCAAGTTTGATGTGATAGTATGGCTCTGTTTTGTTCCTGGTGAGGCAGGGAGAGCACACCTCCCTTCTCTTTCCTATCCTTAGCCTCAGAGACGGATTGCCTGAGTCAAAGAACTTTAAACAAAATAATTAAGTTAATGATAATTAATTAAATAGATCTTGACTGAAATTGATTTTTTGAGACCGATGCCAATTCCAATATTTGCCAAAAAAACAACAACTGATAACCGATTGATTGGCCGAATCATTTTAAAAATGAATAAAATACATTTTTCAGTCCCTCAAAGCGGATAAAAACAAAGACGTGTATCACAGTCAGAACATTTTTTAAATACTTCCTCCTTTAGTATTTGTTTCACTTTAACAACAGAGAAATGTTCAAGTCTAAAAACAAAAAGAAAAGCATCAAACCGGGTCATGTGACCTGGATGTTTTGACATTTAGAGTTTTCGGTGTTGTTTATAAAGAGTAACTGTGATATGTTTCTGTGATGAAACATCAAATTCTGATTTAAAACCAAAGTTATATCAATATATGCTAACCGCAAGCATATAAATGCAATTTCCCATATACGTTAGCATCAAGCTAGCGCTACGTTCTAAATTGTTTTTGGTCCAGCAGGTGATAAACATCATGTTGAATGTAATGAACAGGAATCTCTTGTGAGAGAAACTAGGTTAGCACAACTTTAGCAATGCAACATAAACGAGCATAACCAACGCAACATCGCATGAGTCACTCATCATTACACTCCTGTCACATGACAGGAGACATGCTGAGTCATTGTTAATCTCAGAACTTTTTTATCAAGTTACCTGTCAGCAAGCTTCACTCAGCTCACTCCTGTAATGTTGACTAGCTGTAGCTCACTCCTGTAATGTTGACTAGCTGTAGCTCAGTCCTGTAATGTTGACTAGCTGTAGCTCACTCCTGTAATGTTGACTAGCTGTAGCTCAGTCCTGTAATGTTGACTAGCTGTAGCTCAGTCCTGTAAAGTTGACTAGCTGTAGCTCAGTCCTGTAATGTTGACTAGCTGTAGCTCACTCCTGTAATGTTGACTAGCTGTAGCTCAGTCCTGTAATGTTGACTAGCTGTAGCTCACTCCTGTAATGTTGACTAGCTGTAGCTCAGTCCTGTAATGTTGACTAGCTGTAGCTCACTCCTGTAATGTTGACTAGCTGTAGCTCACTCCTGTAATGTTGACTAGCTGTAGCTCACTCCTGTAATGTTGACTAGCTGTAGCTCACTCCTGTAATGTCGACTAGCTGTAGCTCACTCCTGTAATGTCGACTAGCTGTAGCTCACTCCTGTAATGTTGACTAGCTGTAGCTCACTCCTGTAATGTTGACTAGCTGAAACGCACTCCTGTAATGTTGACTAGCTGTAGCTCACTCCTGTAATGTTGACTGGCTGTAGCTCACTCCTGTAATGTTGACTAGCCGTAGCCCACTCCTGTAATGTTGACTAGCCGTAGCCCACTCCTTTAATGATGACTAGCCGTAGCTTGCTCCTGTTATGTTGACTAGCCGTAGCTCACTCCTGTATGTGACTGAGAAGGCAGTTGTGGGAACTGAGGATTGAATGGAGTCAGAGCTCCATCTTGTGGAAAAAAAGTGCAAGGACATATATCGGTGCTGGATCAGCAGAGCTCCTGCCGATGATTATTTTAAAATGGGCGATAATTGACTGATTAGATCGGACGGACCCTAACGTAATACTATTAAAATTCAAATACAATTAAAATAAATAAACATAAAAAATGTGTTTTTTCTTGTTTTCTGAAAACTAAGGCAGGGAGAGCATCAGCAAAGACTGCTGAGGGTACAGACCGGAACAAGCACCAGTGACGATTTGTATGACCCGTATAAAATCAGACACAGCATAATAAGGAGGAAACAGTTTGCATGTGAAGCTGGATCTAACGCCATGCTCCAAGTTCTGTGACATCGGCACACAGCCAGATAAACACAGACTGTTGCTCCTCTTGTTATGAAAACATAAAACATGCAGAGACTCTCTGAACCTGCAGAGGACTCATTCATACCAGCACAGACTCCAGGCTGAAGCGTGCGGCTTACACTTCACTAATCAAATGTTGACTGTTTGACGCCCACGCTGTCCATGTGTACGTGTGTACTCGCTCTCTGGAGGAGGACAGTACGTCGAGATGATTCCAACGTCCTGAAGTCTTCTTTTGGTCGCATTACGGCAGTAAAGACCAATGGAAAGACATTTTATTACAGCATCTATAGAGCGTCCCCCTGCTGTCTCAGCAGAAGAGCTGTGACTTCCTGGAGACAGACAGACAGACGGGCTGATGCGTACCCGTCAGTGATTCACGGTGAAGCCAAAGAAAAGCATCGATACAAGAATACACACAAGTCCATCTGCTGACTCTGTAAAAACAATGCTCTCTTTTCAGGGTCGTGTACGTGTCAGATCACAGCGTTTTGTGTTTAGTTTGTAACTTCGTGAATGAGAAATCAGTTTTTATGCTCCAAGAAACAAAAAATTGAAGATCCCTTTTTTTCTTTTTTTTTTAACAGACAGAGACGGTATACACTCTGATGTAAGTTTGGGTTTTTCTTTACAAAACACAAAGACTGTGAGAAAAAACATGCAGAAGAATATCAGAGAGAAGTTTGATACTTCAAATTTTTCCTGCTGGTATTTTGTTGTTTTTCCTGCATATGAAAGAGCAAGGTGGCCGCCTCTGCTGAATTTTCATACAGCCCTCGTTTAATGAAAGTGACCTTTTTAAAAACGCTCCGTGTTTTTCACCGGTGAGGGCGTCCCTGTCTCGCTCTGAAATCGTGGTGTGAGCGTGTGTCGATACCCAGTCCTGATCCAGTATCTGAGTCTGCTGAGGTAATAGTGACACACGAGGTAAGAGAGGGGCTGTGGAGGATTAAATGAATTTTGATGGTGATTTCGGCTTCTCATGATCATAAATACGTTACAACAAAAACAAAAAAAAACAGATAAAAATCTTTTTTCATGGAGTATTTCTGGGTTGTGTTTTTGTGTTTATTGTCATATTTTACATGTTGCAAATTTTGCAAGTTTAACAGGAGTGCATGTAGATTGACTAATTACTTTTATTATTTAATATATTATTATAACTCGTCTATTTTTGATTGTTCTTTTGAGTTGTGGTTCAATCCTCTGTTTCACCTGGTCTCACAGAGTTTACAAAGTTAGGCTAACGCCGGTCGCTCGGTTATCCTGATGCGTTAGCATCGGGCAGTAAATTGTGCTCAGAGATGGCTGACACGAATGATCGGATGAGATGATTGGCTAAAACGCAGATTATTGAACCATCGCTTCCAATCCGACGTCGAGATCAGGACCAGGACTTCCCTACGGAGCACCCTCACCCTTCAGTTACAGCATGTCAGCCTGGTTTAAGAAGCCCTGACATTCATTCGTGCTGTCAAACAACACACATCGCTGGGACCAGCTCCAGTTTTACTGTATAACATATTTATCAGCTGAGCCTTCAGCCTTTTTATTTCTCACGCTCCAAAACCGCCAACAACCAACATTTCCCCTCTGGAGCATCTTGCTGGAGAAAGAGGGCTCTTCTCTGGATTATTCAGCTCATTAAATAAAATCCAGACTCCAGACTGTAACTATCAGAGCTACCCGTTTCACTCACTCCTTATAAGACTGTCACATATTCACACCTGAAGGCCACACCGACTCGTTTATCACATTAATGTACACATTGTAAAAACCAGTGTTTACACAAAGCCCTTCTGTTTATAGATTTACAGCAGCAGCTACGATCAGACCATACACACACACACGAGAGAGAGACGAAAACAACAGAGACCAACTCAACAGCTGGATATGAAACCATGACACTCAGGTAGAGTCTGAGTCTCAACATTAACCTGTTTTCTTATATCTGGTCCCTGCGTACGCTGAAACCACATGTGTGGTTAAGACGCAGCGTAAACGGGCTGTGATTGGAAGAACAGTTCACCTCCCAACAGGCTGGGCGCTCATATATCACACCTGGTGAAGAGTTAAAGGTTATTTCATGTCACAACAGACCTGTTCAGGACATCCAATCAGAGCCTTTTTCATCCTCAGGTGTGCAGAAATCACACAAATTATAATACATACATGTAACAATATAAGGAACATTATCAGTAATGGCTTTCAAATGCAGGTTATGATGATGATCAGGATCCATCATGACCATCGCGGCAGACAAAACGAGTTCTCCAGGAGCATCCAGGAGCATCTCCACATCAGGAGACACATACTGGTCTGAATACACTAAATGTGTGCTAGATAACAGCAACATGCACAGAGGAGGAACTGCTCTGTCCACTTTGACCACAGGGGGCGCCAAATTCACAGCAGACTGAAAACTCCATACAGGAGCTTTTTAACAATTTCCAATGATTTTTTAAGGATTCATCTGAGAATTAATAATCACAACAAGTAGGAAAGTGACAACAATAACAAATAGCAAACATCAGGGTGACGATAGCCTAGCTGTTTCAGCATGCAGCCAATGAACAGAGGGGAAAGACCTGGTTTATGATTTCAGTACTGGTCCTGATTTTTTTCAACCAATGTATCTGTAACATAAAGCAAGAAAAATCTGTTGTGCATTTTCTAAAAAAGAAAAAAGCAATGAAGGTTTTAACTGTCATAAAATATAAGTAACATAATATAAAATAAATGAATTCCCCCTTAAGATGTAAGAGTTTTTACACTAGACTCTTCTTTGAGTCAACTTTACCAGGAGTCAACTACAACATACTCACAAAATCTACTTTAAATCATTTAAATAAAGCAAAAAAAAAAACAAAGTGAAAAGTGGCACAAATTCCTGAATCAGCCACGCTGTAACATGATTTTCCTTCACTTTAGCTGCAGACCTCACTGACAGCTCCTGCAGCATACAGCAGGATGACAGCTGCACACAACACATCCTAACAGAGACAGCTCACGGGTAAAAACTTATCGTTTACACACAAAACATCATGTTAAATTAAAGTTTATACATTTAAAAGTCAGGAAAACTGAGCTTTCTTAGAAACAAGTGCGCCTGAAGAGAGCGCCGAACCAAACTCCATTAAGAAATATAGCAATTCTAAGCTAGCGCTCCTGATAAAAATAGAAATCAGATAAATATCAAGATATAAGTCGGTGGAAACATGTAATAAGTCATTCAGTACAAATCGGCAAAGGTGGTACTCATAAAATAACTCAAATTGCTCTATTATGAGTAATATCACCTGTTCGCTTACATGAGAAACGCGTGGTTTTGAGGCAAAAAGGAGCCGTTGTGATACCAATAGCTAATAATGTGTGGCTCAACTAAACGCTGAGTATCCAAAAAGGATAATTTCAATCGAAAATCTCTTAATTTAGTTTTAATTTCCGTTTTTATATTCAACAGTTGGTTTTCAAAGTGCCGAATTTGTGAACGGAGTCCGGCGGGAGACGTCTGAGCTAACGCAGTGACAGCGACGTTAGCGTAACATAGTAAACAAGCCAAGTTAGCATTCTGAGCTAATGCTGCTAACGACGTATCGGAAATGAACAACCAAGAAGTAACAACAACTTAAACTAACATTAAACACCACACAAACAACGAAGACTCCGTCGTGTGCGGCTGTTATTCACTCAGAGTGCACAAATCCTAAGCAGAGCTCCATGTTGAGGCGGCAGTTATCGTTATCTCTGAGCCTGACAAGCCCAGGCAAGGCCTCTCTTCCTCCGGGCAGCTCTCCTCCTCCTCCTCCGTCTCACACTCACCCTGGTCGAGGTGATGTCCATCATAACCTCCTGAAAAGCGGCCGTCTCCTCGGCTTGTCGCTGGGTGTGCAGCGCTATCTTCTCGCTGAACTTTCGGGGGTTGGAAGCCCCGGACCCGGAGCCCGAGGTGGGTCCGGGTCCGGGTCCACAGCCGCCTGTACCCGTCGCAGACATCTTCACCGAGCGAACGGGACGACTTGACGTAGTGGAATGATTTTCAGCAGAGAGGCGCGGGAAAGTGAAGAGCGCTCACTCTGTGGCTGCTTTAAGAGGCTGAAAAAGTCAGCCAGTGTGCGCATCAGACCAGCACAGAAATGTATCCATATTACATCTATTCCTCAGCGTGCAGAGGCTGATTCCACTGCTAATGTATTTAGGTATGGGTGGATAAAGTCGTTTGAATCCTCAGGGCTTTCTTTCTGTCAATACGTCCTCGAGTTTCTAACCAGCAAACACAGCGACATCTAGCGGTGTCAGAAATTTACTGCAGCCTTTCACGACAAGCGTGAAAACTGTTGTTTTGACAAATTTGTGTCAAACTGGTGCAGCAAAAATCGAATTTAGATAGATTCTAATACTCAAAACATCCCTGCTTCTTAATAAATCCCTTTGACTCTGATCTTCAATATAAGGTCATACAAAATGCCTGAATCTGAGGTTGTTTTTTGTTTTGTTTTAGGCATTTTAAACACATTGTAAAAGTTGATTCATTAAAAAACTGTTTTCAGGTTGTCTCTTCTGTTTGTTGTCTCTTTTGAAAAGTTCAACCTATAGATCTACATTAAGTATGTATCGAACATTTCTTGGATCGAGAATTAAAACGTCACCCTAATTCCTTGCTAACAGGGTAATTCAAGATTCACTTTAGTCTGCTTAATAAAAAAAATTAGTTTAATTTACTTATTCTTTGAACCATAACTTTACATTATATATCTATATCTATATCTATATCTATATCTATATCTATATATCTATCTATCTATCTATCTATCTATATCTATCTATCTATCTATCTATCTATCTATCTATCTATCTATCTATCTATCTATATATATATATATATATATATATATATATATATATATATATATATATATATATGTATAACATTTTTTGTATCTCTTTAAAATTCTCATCCTAAAATTTTTCTGGACCGCCAAAAATCTGCAGCTGGTCTCCATGGTAACAGTTTGTGGTGTTCCACTGTGTGTGTGTGTGTGTGTGTGTGTGTGTGTGTGTGTGTGTGTTTGTGTGTGTGTGTGTGTGTGTGTGTGTGAGGTCAAATAAGAGCAAGGCTGAGGTGTGAACGCCTACTCTCGAACGCAGAAGGTGGATCTGTTTATCAATTCAGTCCACAGAGGAGTGAGTCATCCTGTCAAAGGCAGACAAGCTTTGATTCACAGTAGAGTGGCAGCGCGACCTCTGTAGGCAGATTCCTGCTACTGCACTCAGTGTGAAAACACCGCACGAACTTGCCGGAGTTCATTCAGTGATACATAAACTCTGAAGCTCCGTGAAAAGAAATTTCACCTGAATTTATGAGCGTCAGGAAGGTGTGAATAAATGTAAACTGGCGTAAGAGAAAAAACTTGGGAATTTTTCTGCCTGAAAACGAAGTGGGACAGAGAACAACTGCACCTGCCAAATAGAGCAGAACAGAACAGAACAGAATAGAACATTCTTTATTGATCTCCATGGGGGAAATTTTTGTCACAGCAGTTTACAATGAAAGTGCAAAGATACGACTATAAAAATAGAAGAAATAAGTACTTAAGATAAGAACTAAAAAATTAAAAATATAGAAAAAAATAGAAAAAAAAAATTATCACTATTTACACTAGAAATCAAAATTAGTACAAGGATAAAACAATAAAAATAAAACAATAAAATTAATTAAAAAGAGATTTAACCAGTTAAAAATGCAAAAAATAAATAAATAAATATTTGCTTTAATCTTATCCAAATAAATCTTTAAATAAGAAGGACAGGAGCTGACATGAAACAAGTCAATACTATGAGTACTTAACTGCAGAATCCCAATTTCTAAACTATTTCAATGCTAAATTTATGACAAAACACACAATTTTATTGATCATTAATCTAAATCCAATTCCAAAAAAAGCTGGACGCTACTTATCATGTCGTTTCTACGGACTTTGATTGTTTGTGAATCATTTGAATAAAGTGTGTCAACAAAAACATTTTAACTTACTTCCGTTCTGAAACTGAAAACTTGAAAAATGTTTGATGAAAGACAGATGCTGGTTTTCAATGTGACGTCATCAACATGTTTATATCTTCTTCAACAACACCTCTCAGAGTTAATGCTGGTGAACCCCGGAGACCAGTTTCTGGAGTTTAAAAGTCAAATGTTGTCCGATTCTTCCCTGTTGGAGGATTTCAGCATGTCAAAAGGTTCCATGAGTGACGAGTCAGGACTTCAGGGGGACCACTTCAGTACCTGGACTCTTCTCCTGCGGAGCCGTGCTGTACTGAGACTTTATCCTTTTTTTTTACTGCACAGAAACAGTTAAACTTTGAGGCAAAGAAAACCAAAATTAAATGCTAATTAAAAAATATATTTTTGTTTTCAAAGATGTTTTTTGTTTTTCATTTTTTGTCAATAAAGATTTTGTTATTATTTTTATGCTCTGAAAACATCAAAACTCACAGAGGAAAAGAGTCCGAGGCCGGGAGTGATCTGAAAACTATTTCATTTTTCATTCAGTCTTTCATGAATCATAACAATAAAAAAAAGAAGTCACATTTTACACGACAATTAAAACATCCAAGTGCTTTGAATGAATTGAAACCACAGACTCGTGAAAGATTAAAAAAAAACATGTCTCAGATTTTTACAGGTTACAAAGAAGTGAGAGAGAATGAGAGCTGGTGTTTAACGGGAGCAGCGTGGTCTCTCCACTTTGACGTCTCTGGGTAGTAAATTCCTCAAAGTGAACAACAACAGGCCGCTCTTTGTGTTTGTGCGGAGCCGCGTTTCTCTGCAGCGCCACAACAAAAGACTTCTTC
Source organism: Labroides dimidiatus (assembly GCA_030710495.1). Classification (NCBI taxonomy): domain Eukaryota; kingdom Metazoa; phylum Chordata; class Actinopteri; order Labriformes; family Labridae; genus Labroides; species Labroides dimidiatus. The sequence continues at coordinate 1,153,995 of CM061148.1, forward strand.
TCTTCTGAAGCCAGAGGAGGAAAATTCGTCCCGCTGAAACAAAGTGTTTCCTGTTTTTCTGCAGCTCATCGGGGAAGAACTCACAGATTCTCCATCTGTCAGGACGAATCGAAGCGCCAGAGAACTCCTCTGAATGATCGATTCCTCAACAACAGTTTAGAGTCAGGGTTACAATTCACACCATGTTGAAAAAAAGACCACATAAAACATCAAAAACTGCAAAAGCGAACATCTGCAGCCTCTTTTTTTCATAATTTCCATCCAGCACAAGGAAAACTTCTGAATTTCAAAAACACTGAATCCCAGAATCATCATTACCTTCATTTTAATCTGTTTATAAAACCCGACGGTCAGAACAATGTGAACTACAACAAAGCTGAATGTACGGTGGCCCAGAGAGTCAATCACAAAATACATTAGGTAAAATGTAAATGTCTTAAAATGCATGTAAAAGCATTCTGCCGAACACAAACACAAACACACTTCACGAAACAAGACAAGAAAACAATGAAGCAGCACAGCATTTAAAAAAATCCCAGGTTTAAAAAAAAAAAAATGAAGAGTTAAATTTTAACAAACTGCAAAAACATTTCAGAACACAAAAAATCTCAGTCCTTTATTTTATTGTACTGCCCCTTTTTGGCAGTAATTATCTCTACATTTTGTAAAATTTTTGTAAAATGTTATTTTGTTTTTGAAAAATTAAAATTTTATTGCACTTTATTTTGCACTTAAAAATGTATTTTCTGCATTTCTTTTTTGCATTCAAAAAGTATTTTGAATTTTTTCTTTTTCAAATATTTTTTGTTTGGTCGTTTTTTCTATTTTGTGAAATGTTTTTGCAAACATGACAAAAATGTTTTTTTTTTGTGAATTTTTTCAAGTTAAAGGATTTTTTTTTACATTTAAAAACTATTTCTGGTGCCATTAATTTCTTTTGAAGCAGTGAAATGTTTGTGCAGAGGGCCTTCAGGGCCACCGTACAAAACACTCAGAGCCTCTCTTAAAAATGGCTTTTCTGTTTTTTTTTTTTTTTTTTTTTTGGGGGGGGGGGGGGGGGGTCCAAAGAAACTTTTTCAACATCCTGGGAAACGTTTGTGAAATGTCAAGTATTCAGGCATCACTATTTTTGTTTTTATATTTTTACATAATGGATGAAATATGCAGCTGTGGATAGTCTTTGGTTTCATAAGACCCTCCCACTCTGAGTCCATCGCTTTATGAAGTCCAGATGTTTGAGTCTTTCTTTAAACCCGTCTTTGTGAAGCTGAAAGTCTGTGTTTTATAAATTATTCTAGTTTGGCCCCAGAATGTCAAAGACCTCGTGTGAGCTGAGCTCCTGATCCTGGTCTGTGGTTTTCCACTCAGAGTCTGATGAAGAGCACCGCCGTGACCACGGCGAAGCCCACCAGCAGCATGGCCACCTTCAGGATGCGGTTCCTGGGAGTGCTGAGCTCGTGCGGCAGGATCTCCATGAAGGTGATGTAAAGGAAGGTTCCCCCTGCGAGCCCCTCCAGCGTGCAGCGTGCCAGCTGGTGCTGGGGGGACGTCCGGCTCTCTGTGAGCCCGATCCCTACGCCGATGCCCAGCGGCGACATGACGGCGAACAGCAGCAAACAGCCGACCACGACGGAGCGCCGCAGCCGGCTCTGACACAGCTTGAAGGACAGGCTGAAGGAGATGATGCTCTTGTGGATCATCAGGGCCAGGCAGATCTCCAGGACCTCCTTTCCCTCCTGCACAAGACCCACAGCCAGACCCTCAAACACCGAGTGCAAGGACAGAGAGAAGACCAGGATGAAGGCTCGCAGCGCGGACTGGGAGTTGAAGTCCATGTAGAAGTGCCCGCCATCAGACTCCTCTGGTCCATGACGCTGGTGGGAGTGGCGGTGACCGTTGGCCTGGACGCTGGAGTCAACCAGGAGAGCCCGACGCTCCTCTGTGAGTGAGGACGACTGGTCCTTGAAGGCCAAGATGATCTGCTCCAGGACCAGGACCAAGAAGAAGCCCATGGCCATGATGAACTCAGGCAGAGGGAACTGAAGCTGTGAAAAACAAAGACCGAGTCACAACTGGAAACTCCTGCCGCAGTAAAGGCTGTTCAGGTCTGAACCCATCAGGACGAGCTGCTCTGAAAAGCCTTTTCTAAACTGCTGTAACCACCCGCTCACTATACACCATCCCTGACTTCATCTCTCGTCTTTAAAGAGTCTGAAACATCCACCCTGAAGCTGTCTGACTGTAAACTTTCCTGTTTCGTGCCGTCTCGTTTCTCTGTGTTAAATATTCCTGGTCTTTAAGGTGAAATGTGAGCTCACCGTGACCCCTGCGTTGCTGAAGGCCTCGTTGATGCTCTCCAGGTAGTCTGGCAGCAGGTCCAGCAGGCAGGTGGCCAAGAAAACACCTCCAGCAAAACAGCTGATCAGGCTGAGAAGGCAGCGCCACAGATCTGCAAAGAGCAGAATCCCAAAGAATCCCAAATCAACCTTAAACTTGGATTGAAAGAAAAAACTGAAGTTATGATCTGGATCTGGTTTCTCACCAGGGTCAACGCTGCAGCGACCCGCCCCCCGGACAATGCAGAGCGGCATGAACCCAAACAGCAACGTGACGGACAGCAGCACCACCAGCGCCCCGAGTTTGATCTCCAGCGCGGGGACGGCGGCCGGGTTGGCCAGCAGTGCGGCCGTTTCCTTCCCAGAAGACAGAGGGACGGACATCTTTGGTCTGATTTGTCTTCACCTCCTCTGTTACTGATACTGAGGACAACGAGGAGGAAGAGGAGGAGATCAGCCTCCTCCAATCAGGACTCAGCAGTTCACCTTCTCTTAAAGACACAGGACACTCTCTGAAGATGTCAGTGTGGAGGTGTTGGCTGGAGAGGAGAGATGGTTCGAGAGAGGAGTTAAAGAAGCCATCTTCTCTGAACAGAGGAGGTGGCTTCAGGTGTGACCGTTCAGCCACGTACAGTGCAGTGCTAAGCTCTCTACCTGGGAAGTTCTCTAAGCAGCCACACCTGAGATCATGTGACCACCACACCTCACATGACAGCAGGAGTTAATGGCCCTTTCAGGACAATAACAACCCGTAGGAGGGTCTGTGATGGGTTTCTGGGTAATTAAATCCAGCTCCTCCCAGTGGTTGTCGTCTCTCCTCTAACAACACATACACTTGCTTCACTCACCAGCTTCCTTGGAACTGAAGAAGCTTCTTGGATGAGAGGTGAAACGTCTTCCCAACTCTACGCGGTCCGGTTGCCTTGTTGGAGTAGTCAGAATCACCATGACCTGGATGAACGAGAATCTACATGGACAACGAGGAGGAGGAGACCTCAAACAGCTGCCATGGGGCTGACGAAGATGAGGAGCGTCCGTCTGAAATCATGAAAACACATCGGCAGACATAATTCAACACGTTTTTCATGTACACGACCCACAGAATCAGCTCTGCTTCTCATCCCACAAACGAGTGTTTCTGACAAACGTGGCTCCAATTAGAACAAAGAAAAAAAAAAACAGTTTTTAAACCAGATTTATTACCAAGAGGTATCTTTACAACACAAGTTTCCTCACTTTTCTAACAAGCTCAGTGTCTTGAGTGTCCAGCTGGAGCGGACTCCACTGGAAACAGAGATTAGTGAGATCGCATAGGAGTCCATGAAAATGTCAATAATTCATTTCAAAAATATCATTATCACCCCTGAATGACCTGCCAGATCTAGGAGATGTTCAACGTACAGCTACGCTACTGAGACAAACCACAACGCTGAACCACATGAACTCAGATCAGTTTAGAAAAAGGAGTAAAATTCATCAGCTGAGCTCAAAGCAAACAAAGACGGCAATTAGAATATTTATAAAAATATACAGGTCATAAGTATTTTCATTTAAGGAGTAAAACAAACAAGTTTCCCTACAAAATAATGCTAAAGAAAAGTATTAATATTCAAAACATTTACTTTAATATTGTATTAGTCAATTTACTTTGTTACTGTTTGGATTTTTGTTCCCTTTTATAGAATATTATAGAACATTTCTGTCGCTTCTTATTGACAAATTGTGTTTTGTAGACAGACCAGCAGCGAAATGTTTCTCTGCCAAATTCGCGTCATTGCTGTCGCAAATGTTCGCGTCTCTACATTCGCTGTACATTCAGGTCTGCCGCGTGACGACTGCATCCGCGTCCAGTGTGAACACAGTCTAACAGAGATACTTACAGCTGGTATTTAAGAAGCTACAGTCATACCTCAAAGTCTGAAGGTGTTTAAAAACAGGTGTCATTTTCCCAAAAGCACTGTCACATCGATCGGTTAGTGAACCGGAAACGCTAATTCTGTAAATTTCTTTATCTCAACCGAAACATGAGACACGATCTATAACAGCTGTCCAATTTAACTGAAAGAATCCAGCTGTCCAGAGAGATTATCCATCCTTTCCTGAGTTAGTCTGTGAAGAATCTGTGACCATGAAAACAAGTCCGCACAAAGAGGCGATAAAGCAACATGTGACTCATGGGAACATGGAAACTTTGATCAGACTCTCCACGTTTCCGTGTTTTCTATTTTCAGTCCTGATTAAATCTGGATCCTACCTGAATCCGGATCCTCTTCAGGACAAACACAGTCAACTGTAGTCAGATAACAACACAATAAAACCCGCTTTGATGCCTTTTTTACTCCACTCGGTGTTTTTACATCTTGTCCGGGAAGAAGCGGTGACTCAGTTCCCATCAGCTGATCCCGCTTTATGCTGGGAGACACGTCAAGTTAGAAAATACACCTGACTTCCGTTTACAAAATAAAACTCAGCGATGATTGATTTTACAATCACAACTCCACTGAAGTTGGAACGTTTGTGAAAAATGTGACTTTTTTTTGGAACGCAGGCATCAAATTCAAAATGAGTGAATATTTATAAAAATATCAGTTTGAACACTAAATATCTGGTCATTGTACATACAGTTGAATTTAGGTTAAAGGGTGTGAAAATCATTGTATTCTGGTTTTATTAACATTTTAAACGTCCCAGTTTCATTGGAATTGTGGTTGAACTTGTGACGAGATTTAGCCAAACCTCTGAAAGATACCTAATGACCCTTTTTAAATAAAATAAAATAAAAACATATCAACGTTAAAATGCAAAGCTTTCAATTAGGATTAACGCTTGGTAATCAAAGTTAACTTACATCAATAGTTGTTCATATAATCTGTCTCTGAGTCTTTCAAACTTCCTTTAACTTCAAAATATTTTAATTTGATTTTAAAATCGGCGAGTAATTTTACCTACATGTCACTACGGTGGCTCAAATTTTAATGTGTTTTTTTGTTTGGTTGTGTTGAAGCTTTTGTATTAATATAATATAAGTAACTTTTTTTTCTGAAAAATGAAATACATGGTGAGAGCAGTAATATTTATAAAGTAACAATCCTACATAGCTCAATTATAAATGCATGAAGTCCTTAAAAGCTGAATATTAAAGAGACAAATTGAATGTCAGTAACATTATAAATTAACATAAATGTAACAAAATTTTATGCTTTCTTTCGATAGCATTTTTTTCATTTTTAATAGCTTTATGAGACTTTTAGTTCACGTTTTAATGTCATTCTGTTGAATGTGACATTTCAAACTGAGTTAGTGCTTTTATTTTGATGGTATAGTCCATCGTTTCCTGTGTTGGTGTGTGTCGACTCTGTGTGAGTGCACACAGCTGCAGCAGGGAGGAGGATCCATCCAGCTGCTGAACTCGGATCCTGGAACAGTTTTTTTTTTATATATATATCTATTAATAGCGGACAGTCAGAGGTCGCAGGTGGTGAATTAGTCCCTTTCCCGTCAGTGTCAGGCCTTTTTTATCTTTACAGTTTGTTAGAGACTGAATCTTTGACACCGTGTACAAAACCACCTGTTACACACGAGTTTACAATCCCTTTTTACTTTAACTGGTGTGCTGTAGTTCATTGTTTCCAGATAACCGCTGATAGGAGGACCTCATCACGGTGAAATGTGTTTCTCCTGCTTTTGCTCCCCATACCCAATGCTTACACCTGATTGGTCAATGCTGCACTAAACTCTTCACTAACGTGCTACAAACATAAGAGCAACCACAACACTTCTTAAACTGACCTCCAGACTCCAGAGTACAGTTCGGTGCTTGCAGTAAAAATCAGAAGAGATGATAAAATGTGAGCCTTATCTTCCAGACAGCTTTAAAAGCTCTGTTAAAAACAGAAAGGTGTCCCTCTCTTATGGAAGATTACATGCACAGAATGGAACCATGAAACAAAGTTCATATGCACACTCTATAGAAAGTAATACGCACCCCTTCATTCACTTTGATATGGATGTAAACCACAGACTGTATAAAATTCCTTTTTAATCAATTTTTTCTTCTTTTTTGTCCACCGGGCTTCCATACAGCTCTGGGATCATCTCAACCCCGATATCAGGTTTGCGACAGTTTTCCTCGCCATACGGCTTTGGTAACACGCTTCAGTTGAAGTGAACATGTGGAGTTTAATAATTTCATAGAACACACTCCAGGTGAGACTAACAAACTTCAGATAATGCCACTGGAATTAGATAAATCCATTTTATGTCGTAAATATGGCGTCGAAGCATGCAGCTCACTTCCGTAAACATTAAGTAGCTCTATTAGCTTGTAGCGTAGCCGAACAAGCTAACTCAGCTAACTGTGTGTTTACAGTTTAGTGAAGTTAAGATGAGCTAGATGAAGTTTCTGATTTTAAAAAATCGATAATATTTGAAGATGAAGGTTTATTTTATCTGTATGTTGAATCCAATTCATCGCTATGCTCTCCTTTAACCATAAAACACGTGTATTATTCCGCGAAGCTATCGCGCCACTTCTCGTTCAAAATATTGAAAATTGAACATTTTCACGTCAGTGTTGAATGAAAACCGATAGCAGGGTCTGTCTAAAACGTTCAATTGAATCAGTATAAAGCCAGGATTAATACGGCATACTTCCAGTGCTCGGTGTGTTTTTGGTTTTCGAGTTTTTGTGCATTTTATCAAGATCCTGACTTGGCTTCACAGTGGATTTTACCGCTCGTTACCGCAGGTGGTTGAACATAAAATCTAGAGATTCACATGTGCTGTGACCATTAAATGACTTCATTTTCTCTCCGAATTTTCCAGGAATCGTTCGGACACGCTCCTAGTTTTTATTTAACTTAAATCTGTTTTAAAAAGAACTATAGTTAAAGTGAACAATCTTTGAGTGGAGTTCAGCTGCTCCTCTATTCAAGGCTTACATGCGTGTTATCGTTATCTTGTGGCCCAGAGGCGAAATTTGGGGCTACTGTTGTTTGTTATTGTAAATGAATCATAATTATTCTATTTCTGATTATTTGTATTATCATTGAATCCCTAAACATCTCCTCTAGAAACCGAGGACTGCAGATGAGGATTAAGCCCCACTGAAAATAATTATAATTATTGTTTTGATAAATTAGGCGTTTGGTGGGATGATAATTTACGCTGTGTGGTGTCCAAACTTTTCATTGATCATGTTAAAGTTTCAGTATCAGAACGCTTTTGATCATGTGATCGTCCTCCTGTTTGTGTGCAGATGGAGAACTACAGTAAGGCTCGGACGGAGGAGCAGCCGTCCGTCTGTCCGTTCCCCAGCCTCCCCCCTGACACCCCGGAGGTCCGCGTCAAAGACGGCAGCAAGATCCGCAACCTGCTGCGCTACGCTCTGAGTCGCATGGAGGCCAAACCCCGAGCAGCCGAGGACGAGGAGGGACGACCTCCACCCGAGGAGGAAGAAGGAGGCGACGCTGTGAAGGAACAGGAAGCAGCCGCCCGGCCGCTCTGCAAACACCTCGTCTTCACTGCGACGGGGAAAAGCGTCTCCAAAGCCATCACGTGTGCTGAGATCGTGAAGCGGCGTGTGAAGGGGCTCCACCAGCTCACCAAGCTGCTGTACAGCACCGTGGTGGAGGTGTGGGAGCCGCTGGAGCCCGCCGCCGGCCTGGACAGCCTCACCGTCAATAGGAACGTGCCCACCATCTGGATTCTGCTCTCCAGAGAGCTGCTGGACTGCAGCGAGCCCGGATACCAGCCTCCGGGTCGCTACGACCTCCTGTGGGCTGAGTCTCTGAAGGAGGAGGCGGGACAGAGGACGGGACACAAGAGGAAGAAAGGAGGAGGAGGAGGAGGAGGAGGGGGGAGAGGGTGGGGATCAGGACGACAGAGCGGACGCTCCTGAGATCCAGTGAAACACAGAGCTGATTTATTTTCTACAAACTGTTCGGACATGAGACGGATAATAAGCCGATGAGCTGAGAGACGAGACGTTTGTCTGTGATATGCTCTGGTTTCTGATTGGCTCTGAGCAGCTGTGGTCTGTTTCAGTCATCATCAGCTGACAGTTCAGCTTCATTTGTTTTTCTAACCACAAACAGCCTCCAACTATGTTACCTTTCCTTTTCTGAAGCTCCGGTTGGATTGATCGGTTGTTATCAACTCTAAACGATAATCAGAGGAGGGAGGAAGTCACCAAGTGGCTCCACGTCCGTCCCACAGGTTCAGATTCCTTCAGGATGTTTTTATTATGACAAATCCATGAACAGCAGAGTCAGGTGAGGCTGATTTTTAACTGTGATGGATGGTGAAGGTCGTCACTGGTTCAGATTTACCCCTCGATCCAACAATGGAGCGTAAAACCACTTTTTTTTAATGTCATTGTTTGGATTAATGGAGAGCTGATTAAACGTTTAAAGGAAAGTCAAACTGAAGTGAAAACTCGTCATCCTCTTTGGTTTTGTCTCCTCTGGGTTTATATCTGGTGTGTATCATCAGGTTTTTGGGTCGGAATGATGGTTTATGAAAACAAGTTTATTTTAAAACTATTAAAAAAAATCTGAGGAATGAAAATTTGTCCACATCTCTTTTTTTTTTTTTTTTTTTTTTTTTTTTAAACTGTGATCCTTGAATGTTCAAATAATGGTAGACGGTGTTTACGGATCATCTGAAAACTGTTCACCTGCTGCCATTAAATAACGTCCATAATAACATTAACAACAAGTTAAGAGTTAATCCAGTAAAACTAGAATATAAACATAGATCAGATCCATTCACATGACGTGTCTAACTAACCTACAGCTCTGTACGCTTCAGTCGGGAAGTCGGTCAGTAAATCTCTACCTCATGACTGCTGAGCAGGAAACATCTGAATAAAGCGTATGGAGGCTGTTTACACCCCCAGGAAATCAAATGTAGAAATTCATGATAAAATTAACTGTAAAATACATTTTTGTATTAATTCAAGTGTCCTGCACATCGATCTGATTTCATATTTCATAAGAATCATTAAACAGATTCATCTGAAGTACTTTAAACTCCGGAAAAACAGCACGAATTGTCTGTTCTGCTTCCTAAAATTAGACTTTACCATCAAATATAATCCTTTAAATCCTTCAGAAATATATTTACATATTTGTTCCTCCTTATCCCAACTTTACTTGAAGTTTATTTACTTTAAAAATAAAAAAACAACAAAAAAACCCAAAAAGAATGGCCTCAAATCTCAGCTCAGTCCTCTTACTCTCAGTATTTTTTTCATCTTATTTCTTTATTTTTAAAACTCAGTTTCTGTTGAATCTCTGTGATGAGCTAAGTGTCAACATGCTGTTAGCATCAACGCTACGTGGCTATATTTCATGTGTTTGCTAATTCTCTGCTAAAAACTCATTCCTGTTACTTTCAGTCCTGTTACTCAAATGAGGAGGACCAGGACCAGGACCAGGAGCCAGTAGAGTCCTCTAGTCCTCTCGTCAGTTGATTTATTAGTCTGAATATTAGTTCACCTCATGCTGATTTTGATCATTTGGTCATTTTAGAGTTTGAATGACTTCAGTTGTTGAGATTTCAGATCAGTTTGATGATGTGAATATAATCCTTACAGTGAACCAAGCTCCCACAAAGTGCTGCAGAGAAGCAGCAGGAAATCAGCTGACAGACTTTAAACAGGCTTTTTACAGCTCACAGGAGTTTAGAGAACAGGACTGAGGAACATGAAACCATCTTCAGCTCAGGAAGCTTTGAAACAGGAAACAAAGAGACCTGAGACGGACCAGGACACATTCAGAGCAGATCAGAACGAGTCTGATCAGATTCAGAGCTGAACAAAGACAGAAACTGAACTTTATTTTTAGAGTTACATCAAACTAACAGCAGGGATTCAGAGGACTGACCCATTTTCACTTAAAATACTGATCCTGATTAATACATCCCAGAAAACAACATCCCAGCATCATGTCTGAAAACACTTGTGATGCGTCTGCAGTCAGACCACTGCAGCTACTGGACTCTTCTACTACAGAGCCACGCTGCTGTGAGCTGTGCAGAATGTGGTTTGTTGTTGTTTTGCTGAAATGTGTCAGGTCTTCAGCAGGAACTGTGTCCGTGGTCTCTTCTCTTTAAATCAGAGGACGCAGACCTCAAAGTTTGACCAGCGCAGAGTTTGTCCGTCTTTGGAGAGTCAATCTGTCAATAACTGTAAAAGCCTTCAGGGTGGACCTGTTGGTTTGTGGCTGGCGCTCCTTTAGCGAGCGTGCTCTGAGGATCCCGGTAACATCTTGTGTCCGTGTTGATCCTTTTATCTCCTCAGTGGGCCTCCCCGGGCTTACGGGATTAGGGTTTCCCTGCAGGAGGATCAGCGTGGAGCATCTGTCTGAGAGCAAAAGTTTCAGCAGGAGAAGTGGAGCATGGAGCCGCGTGGTCGGGTGGAGGCGTTCGGGCTGCTGGTCTGCTGCCTGATGCTGCTGGGCCCGGGTCTGGCTCAGGTCAGACACCCCCTCCCCGTGCTGTGGATGATGCCGGTGAGCTCGGGGCCCAGAGGGGAGAACCTAACAGCTGCTGTGGCCCCTGCTGTTCGACTGGCTCTACAGGATCTGCAGAGACAACCGGCCCCTCTGGGGAACTACGAGATCCAGCTCCAGCTGCTGGACTCACAGGTGGGTTTCTGTTAGTCCTGATCCTGAGAGAGCTCGGTGAGATATCTGTGCGCTCGCTCAGGTCTGAGGGGAAAAACTGTCCTGCTTGAGTTTTTGTTCAGCAGTTTGAGGCAGAATCTGAATCTTTCATGTTTCAGCTGCAAAATCTGAGTGAAGACGAGAGGATGTGAGAGACCGATCGATCTTTGCACCGCTTATCGAACCGCGTCGTCAGATGAACAACACGTACCGCTGCACCGTGTCTCACAGTGGAAGGTTGTCGGGTGTAATCCCAGCTGCAGAAAGAGTCTGGAGAGTCTTGGTGGTTCGTGTGTCGTGCTGGTGAAAAGCGCAGCGTGTGGAGGAGGAAGAAGCATGAAGAGATCTGATGACATCACAGGACGCCGCTGTGAGGAGTGTAGGAAGTGAAGTCTGTTCTGCTGCGTCTGTTCTGCAGTTTGCTGCTCTGGTGTTTGGAAAATGGAACCACAGCTGATGGATTTTTATTTATAACTGTCCAAAACAAAACATGCAGATCCTGACATTTCAGTTATTAAAATGCAAAGAGATGTTCTGATGGATCGTTTGATATAAATAAATCAGCGGCAAAGATACAGGAACAAAACAACACGAGGTAAATTAAAGGTCAAGAAAAATATAAAGATAAATAAACAGACTTACGCGAGGGGAGAGAATCGTTATTATACTTCAGCGAGGAGTGATCACTGGGTGAGTTCAGGTGGTCTCTGAGGACCACTTCCTGTCCCGCTCGTTCACTGCTCCAGCAGTGAGTCCAGAGGACTTTGACTTGCTGGAGCGGGGACGCAGCTGGACGCAGCTGGACGCAGCTGGACGCAGCTGGACGCAGCTGGACGCAGCTGGACGCAGCTGGACCGCATCAGAGCGGATCCAGCGTGAGCTGACATGTTGGTTTGAACAGAAACCTCTCTGATCCAGAGCGGTGACGGAGCGTAAACACATCAGGTGTATTTTGGTTGTTATTGTTGACCATGTGAGCAGGTAGGCCGATCATGAGGCCTGCTCACCTGGTCTTCACCTGATTGAGGACTCCTGTTCACTTATAAAGACGATGTTTTACCTTCTTTACAGTTTTATCCCTTTCTTTGTCTTTGCAGTGTGATTCCGCTAAATCCCTCAAGGCTCTGTTCGACGCTCTGTGGGCGGGGCCTAAGTTCCTCCTGCTGATCGGAGGGGTGTGTCCATCGGTGACCACGCTCATTGCTCGCTCTCTGCCCGCTCTGAACCTGGTGCAGGTACGGGACCTTCCCTCTTCAGGTGTTTTATGGTGTTGGGTGTGAACCAGGTTTACCTCTCTGTCCTCTGGCCTCCAGGTGTCGTTTGCGGCCTCGTCCCCGAGTCTGTCCAACAGGAAGTGGTATGGTAACCTGTTCAGCTTGGTGCCGTCAGACCGGGCTCTGAACCAGGCCACGGTGAAGCTGCTGCAGCGCTACAGGTGGAGCCGAGTCGGCGTGGTCACGCAGGAGGGCGCCAGACTCTCTGAGGTCTCTGCAAACAAACGCCTCTGTGTTATTTGACCTCATTATCTCCGGTCTGTCCGTCTGTTCCACTCACGTCTGTTCCACGTCCGTCTGTTCCACTCACGTCTGTTCCACGTCCGTCTGTCTGTGTCACGTCTGTCTGTCCGTCTGAGTCACGTCTGTCCGTCTGAGTCACGTCTGTCTGTCTGAGTCACGTCTGTTTGTCTGTGTCACGTCTGTCCGTCTGAGTCACGTCTGTTTGTCTGTGTCACGTCTGTCTGTCCGTCTGAGTCACGTCTGTCTGTCTGTCTGAGTCACGTCTGTCCGTCTGAGTCACGTCTGTCTGTCTGTCTGAGTCACGTCTGTCCGTCTGAGTCACGTCTGTCTGTCCGTCTGAGTCACGTCTGTCTGTCCGTCTGAGTCACGTCTGTCTGTCCGTCTGAGTCACGTCTGTCTGTCCGTCTGAGTCACGTCTGTCTGTCCGTCTGAGTCACGTCTGTCTGTCCGTCTGTGTCACGTCTGTCTGTCCGTCTGAGTCACGTCTGTCTGTCCGTCTGAGTCACGTCTGTCTGTCCGTCTGAGTCACGTCTGTCTGTCCGTCTGAGTCACGTCTGTCCGTCTGAGTCACGTCTGTCTGTCCGTCTGAGTCACGTCTGTCTGTCCGTCTGAGTCACGTCTGTCTGTCTGTCTGAGTCACGTCTGTCTGTCTGAGTCACGTCTGTCTGTCTGAGTCACGTCTGTCCGTCTGAGTCACGTCTGTCCGTCTGAGTCACGTCTGTCTGTCCGTCTGAGTCACGTCTGTCCGTCTGAGTCACGTCTGTCCGTCTGAGTCACGTCCGTCTGTCTGAGTCACGTCTGTCTGTCTGTGTCACGTCTGTCCGTCTGAGTCACGTCTGTCTGTCTGTCTGAGTCACGTCTGTCCGTCTGAGTCACGTCTGTCTGTCTGTGTCACGTCTGTCCGTCTGAGTCACGTCTGTCTGTCTGTGTCACGTCTGTCCGTCTGAGTCACGTCTGTCCGTCTGAGTCACGTCTGTCTGTCTGTCTGAGTCACGTCCGTCTGTCTGAGTCACATCTGTCTGTCTGTCTGAGTCACGTCTGTCCGTCTGAGTCACGTCTGTCTGTCTGTGTCACGTCTGTCCGTCTGAGTCACGTCTGTCCGTCTGAGTCACGTCTGTCTGTCTGTCTGAGTCACGTCTGTCCGTCTGAGTCACGTCTGTCTGTCTGTGTCACGTCTGTCCGTCTGAGTCACGTCTGTCCGTCTGAGTCACGTCTGTCCGTCTGAGTCACGTCTGTCTGTCCGTCTGAGTCACGTCTGTCCGTCTGAGTCACGTCTGTCTGTCCGTCTGAGTCACGTCTGTCTGTCTGAGTCACGTCTGTCCGTCTGAGTCACGTCTGTCCGTCTGAGTCACGTCTGTCTGTCCGTCTGAGTCACGTCTGTCCGTCTGAGTCACGTCTGTCTGTCTGAGTCACGTCTGTCTGTCTGTCTGTCCGTCTGAGTCACGTCTGTCCGTCTGAGTCACGTCTGTCTGTCTGAGTCACGTCTGTTTGTCTGTGTCACGTCTGTCCGTCTGAGTCACGTCTGTTTGTCTGTGTCACGTCTGTCTGTCCGTCTGAGTCACGTCTGTCTGTCTGTCTGAGTCACGTCTGTCCGTCTGAGTCACGTCTGTCTGTCTGTCTGAGTCACGTCTGTCCGTCTGAGTCACGTCTGTCTGTCCGTCTGAGTCACGTCTGTCTGTCCGTCTGAGTCACGTCTGTCTGTCCGTCTGAGTCACGTCTGTCTGTCCGTCTGAGTCACGTCTGTCTGTCCGTCTGAGTCACGTCTGTCTGTCCGTCTGTGTCACGTCTGTCTGTCCGTCTGAGTCACGTCTGTCTGTCCGTCTGAGTCACGTCTGTCTGTCCGTCTGAGTCACGTCTGTCTGTCCGTCTGAGTCACGTCTGTCCGTCTGAGTCACGTCTGTCTGTCCGTCTGAGTCACGTCTGTCTGTCCGTCTGAGTCACGTCTGTCTGTCTGTCTGAGTCACGTCTGTCTGTCTGAGTCACGTCTGTCTGTCTGAGTCACGTCTGTCCGTCTGAGTCACGTCTGTCCGTCTGAGTCACGTCTGTCTGTCCGTCTGAGTCACGTCTGTCCGTCTGAGTCACGTCTGTCCGTCTGAGTCACGTCCGTCTGTCTGAGTCACGTCTGTCTGTCTGTGTCACGTCTGTCCGTCTGAGTCACGTCTGTCTGTCTGTCTGAGTCACGTCTGTCCGTCTGAGTCACGTCTGTCTGTCTGTGTCACGTCTGTCCGTCTGAGTCACGTCTGTCTGTCTGTGTCACGTCTGTCCGTCTGAGTCACGTCTGTCCGTCTGAGTCACGTCTGTCTGTCTGTCTGAGTCACGTCCGTCTGTCTGAGTCACATCTGTCCGTCTGAGTCACGTCTGTCTGTCTGAGTCACGTCCGTCTGTCTGAGTCACGTCTGTCTGTCTGTCTGAGTCACGTCTGTCCGTCTGAGTCACGTCTGTCTGTCTGTCTGAGTCACGTCTGTCCGTCTGAGTCACGTCTGTCTGTCCGTCTGAGTCACGTCTGTCTGTCCGTCTGAGTCACGTCTGTCTGTCCGTCTGAGTCACGTCTGTCTGTCCGTCTGAGTCACGTCTGTCTGTCCGTCTGAGTCACGTCTGTCTGTCCGTCTGTGTCACGTCTGTCTGTCCGTCTGAGTCACGTCTGTCTGTCCGTCTGAGTCACGTCTGTCTGTCCGTCTGAGTCACGTCTGTCTGTCCGTCTGAGTCACGTCTGTCCGTCTGAGTCACGTCTGTCTGTCCGTCTGAGTCACGTCTGTCTGTCCGTCTGAGTCACGTCTGTCTGTCTGTCTGAGTCACGTCTGTCTGTCTGAGTCACGTCTGTCTGTCTGAGTCACGTCTGTCCGTCTGAGTCACGTCTGTCCGTCTGAGTCACGTCTGTCTGTCCGTCTGAGTCACGTCTGTCCGTCTGAGTCACGTCTGTCCGTCTGAGTCACGTCCGTCTGTCTGAGTCACGTCTGTCTGTCTGTGTCACGTCTGTCCGTCTGAGTCACGTCTGTCTGTCTGTCTGAGTCACGTCTGTCCGTCTGAGTCACGTCTGTCTGTCTGTGTCACGTCTGTCCGTCTGAGTCACGTCTGTCTGTCTGTGTCACGTCTGTCCGTCTGAGTCACGTCTGTCCGTCTGAGTCACGTCTGTCTGTCTGTCTGAGTCACGTCCGTCTGTCTGAGTCACATCTGTCTGTCTGTCTGAGTCACGTCTGTCCGTCTGAGTCACGTCTGTCTGTCTGTGTCACGTCTGTCCGTCTGAGTCACGTCTGTCCGTCTGAGTCACGTCTGTCTGTCTGTCTGAGTCACGTCTGTCCGTCTGAGTCACGTCTGTCTGTCTGTGTCACGTCTGTCCGTCTGAGTCACGTCTGTCCGTCTGAGTCACGTCTGTCCGTCTGAGTCACGTCTGTCTGTCCGTCTGAGTCACGTCTGTCCGTCTGAGTCACGTCTGTCTGTCCGTCTGAGTCACGTCTGTCTGTCTGAGTCACGTCTGTCCGTCTGAGTCACGTCTGTCCGTCTGAGTCACGTCTGTCTGTCCGTCTGAGTCACGTCTGTCCGTCTGAGTCACGTCTGTCTGTCTGAGTCACGTCTGTCTGTCCGTCTGAGTCACGTCTGTCTGTCTGTCTGAGTCACGTCTGTCCGTCTGAGTCACGTCTGTCTGTCTGTCTGAGTCACGTCTGTCCGTCTGAGTCACGTCTGTCTGTCCGTCTGAGTCACGTCTGTCTGTCCGTCTGAGTCACGTCTGTCTGTCCGTCTGAGTCACGTCTGTCTGTCCGTCTGAGTCACGTCTGTCTGTCCGTCTGAGTCACGTCTGTCTGTCCGTCTGAGTCACGTCTGTCTGTCCGTCTGTGTCACGTCTGTCTGTCCGTCTGAGTCACGTCTGTCTGTCCGTCTGAGTCACGTCTGTCTGTCCGTCTGAGTCACGTCTGTCCGTCTGAGTCACGTCTGTCTGTCCGTCTGAGTCACGTCTGTCTGTCCGTCTGAGTCACGTCTGTCTGTCTGTCTGAGTCACGTCTGTCTGTCTGAGTCACGTCTGTCTGTCTGAGTCACGTCTGTCCGTCTGAGTCACGTCTGTCCGTCTGAGTCACGTCTGTCTGTCCGTCTGAGTCACGTCTGTCCGTCTGAGTCACGTCTGTCCGTCTGAGTCACGTCCGTCTGTCTGAGTCACGTCTGTCTGTCTGTGTCACGTCTGTCCGTCTGAGTCACGTCTGTCTGTCTGTCTGAGTCACGTCTGTCCGTCTGAGTCACGTCTGTCTGTCTGTGTCACGTCTGTCCGTCTGAGTCACGTCTGTCTGTCTGTGTCACGTCTGTCCGTCTGAGTCACGTCTGTCCGTCTGAGTCACGTCTGTCTGTCTGTCTGAGTCACGTCCGTCTGTCTGAGTCACATCTGTCTGTCTGTCTGAGTCACGTCTGTCCGTCTGAGTCACGTCTGTCTGTCTGTGTCACGTCTGTCCGTCTGAGTCACGTCTGTCCGTCTGAGTCACGTCTGTCTGTCTGTCTGAGTCACGTCTGTCCGTCTGAGTCACGTCTGTCTGTCTGTGTCACGTCTGTCCGTCTGAGTCACGTCTGTCCGTCTGAGTCACGTCTGTCCGTCTGAGTCACGTCTGTCTGTCCGTCTGAGTCACGTCTGTCCGTCTGAGTCACGTCTGTCTGTCCGTCTGAGTCACGTCTGTCTGTCTGAGTCACGTCTGTCCGTCTGAGTCACGTCTGTCCGTCTGAGTCACGTCTGTCTGTCCGTCTGAGTCACGTCTGTCCGTCTGAGTCACGTCTGTCTGTCTGAGTCACGTCTGTCTGTCTGTCTGTCCGTCTGAGTCACGTCTGTCCGTCTGAGTCACGTCTGTCTGTCTGAGTCACGTCTGTTTGTCTGTGTCACGTCTGTCCGTCTGAGTCACGTCTGTTTGTCTGTGTCACGTCTGTCTGTCCGTCTGAGTCACGTCTGTCTGTCTGTCTGAGTCACGTCTGTCCGTCTGAGTCACGTCTGTCTGTCTGTCTGAGTCACGTCTGTCCGTCTGAGTCACGTCTGTCTGTCCGTCTGAGTCACGTCTGTCTGTCCGTCTGAGTCACGTCTGTCTGTCCGTCTGAGTCACGTCTGTCTGTCCGTCTGAGTCACGTCTGTCTGTCCGTCTGAGTCACGTCTGTCTGTCCGTCTGTGTCACGTCTGTCTGTCCGTCTGAGTCACGTCTGTCTGTCCGTCTGAGTCACGTCTGTCTGTCCGTCTGAGTCACGTCTGTCTGTCCGTCTGAGTCACGTCTGTCCGTCTGAGTCACGTCTGTCTGTCCGTCTGAGTCACGTCTGTCTGTCCGTCTGAGTCACGTCTGTCTGTCTGTCTGAGTCACGTCTGTCTGTCTGAGTCACGTCTGTCTGTCTGAGTCACGTCTGTCCGTCTGAGTCACGTCTGTCCGTCTGAGTCACGTCTGTCTGTCCGTCTGAGTCACGTCTGTCCGTCTGAGTCACGTCTGTCCGTCTGAGTCACGTCCGTCTGTCTGAGTCACGTCTGTCTGTCTGTGTCACGTCTGTCCGTCTGAGTCACGTCTGTCTGTCTGTCTGAGTCACGTCTGTCCGTCTGAGTCACGTCTGTCTGTCTGTGTCACGTCTGTCCGTCTGAGTCACGTCTGTCTGTCTGTGTCACGTCTGTCCGTCTGAGTCACGTCTGTCCGTCTGAGTCACGTCTGTCTGTCTGTCTGAGTCACGTCCGTCTGTCTGAGTCACATCTGTCTGTCTGTCTGAGTCACGTCTGTCCGTCTGAGTCACGTCTGTCTGTCTGTGTCACGTCTGTCCGTCTGAGTCACGTCTGTCCGTCTGAGTCACGTCTGTCTGTCTGTCTGAGTCACGTCTGTCCGTCTGAGTCACGTCTGTCTGTCTGTGTCACGTCTGTCCGTCTGAGTCACGTCTGTCCGTCTGAGTCACGTCTGTCCGTCTGAGTCACGTCTGTCTGTCCGTCTGAGTCACGTCTGTCCGTCTGAGTCACGTCTGTCTGTCCGTCTGAGTCACGTCTGTCTGTCTGAGTCACGTCTGTCCGTCTGAGTCACGTCTGTCCGTCTAAATCACGTCTGTCTGTCCGTCTGAGTCACGTCTGTCCGTCTGAGTCACGTCTGTCTGTCTGAGTCACGTCCGTCTGTCTGAGTCACGTCTGTCTGTCTGTGTCACGTCTGTCCGTCTGAGTCACGTCTGTCTGTCTGTCTGAGTCACGTCTGTCCGTCTGAGTCACGTCTGTCCGTCTGAGTCACGTCTGTCCGTCTGAGTCACGTCTGTCTGTCTGAGTCACGTCTGTCCGTCTGAGTCACGTCCGTCTGTCTGTCTGTGTCACGTCTGTCCGTCTGAGTCACGTCTGTCCGTCTGAGTCACGTCTGTCTGTCCGTCTGAGTCACGTCTGTCTGTCTGTGTCACGTCTGTCTGTCTGTCTGAGTCACGTCTGTCCGTCTGAGTCACGTCTGTCCGTCTGAGTCACGTCTGTCTGTCCGTCTGAGTCACGTCTGTCCGTCTGAGTCACGTCTGTCCGTCTGAGTCACGTCCGTCTGTCTGAGTCACGTCTGTCTGTCTGTGTCACGTCTGTCCGTCTGAGTCACGTCTGTCTGTCTGTCTGAGTCACGTCTGTCCGTCTGAGTCACGTCTGTCTGTCTGTGTCACGTCTGTCCGTCTGAGTCACGTCTGTCCGTCTGAGTCACGTCTGTCTGTCTGTCTGAGTCACGTCCGTCTGTCTGAGTCACGTCTGTCTGTCTGTCTGAGTCACGTCCGTCTGTCTGAGTCACATCTGTCTGTCTGTCTGAGTCACGTCTGTCCGTCTGAGTCACGTCTGTCTGTCTGTGTCACGTCTGTCCGTCTGAGTCACGTCTGTCCGTCTGAGTCACGTCTGTCTGTCTGTCTGAGTCACGTCTGTCCGTCTGTGTCACGTCTGTCCGTCTGAGTCACGTCTGTCCGTCTGAGTCACGTCTGTCCGTCTGAGTCACGTCTGTCTGTCCGTCTGAGTCACGTCTGTCTGTCTGAGTCACATCTGTCCGTCTGAGTCACGTCTGTCCGTCTGAGTCACGTCTGTCCGTCTGAGTCACGTCTGTCCGTCTGAGTCACGTCTGTCCGTCTGAGTCACGTCTGTCCGTCTGAGTCACGTCTGTCCGTCTGAGTCACGTCTGTCCGTCTGTGTCACGTCTGTCCGTCTGAGTCACGTCTGTCCGTCTGAGTCACGTCTGTCCGTCTGAGTCACGTCTGTCCGTCTGAGTCACGTCTGTCCGTCTGAGTCACGTCTGTCCGTCTGAGTCACGTCTGTCCGTCTGAGTCACGTCTGTCCGTCTGAGTCACGTCTGTCCGTCTGAGTCACGTCTGTCCGTCTGTCCCACAGATGAGGAAGGATCTGATGAGGCAGCTGCTGAAGGCGGAGCTTCAGGTGGTCTCCGTGGAGATCTTCTCTGCAGACGTCTGCAGCAGCCTGAGGAGGCTGAAGGTGCTGAGAGCAGATCAGAGGAGAGAAACACAACATGAAGATCATGAAGATCATGAACTCTACCTCTGATTAAAATCTGAATCCGTTTCAGGAGCGGGACGTTCGGATCATCATCGGACACTTTGAGGAGGACGCCGTCTCTCAGGTGTTCTGCTGTGTACGTAAACCTCAACACATGTTGTTTTTTTTAGAGGGTTGGGCCCTTAAAAAAAAGGAAGAAAGAATTTTTTACTGTTCTTTTTTCTGTTCTTACGATAAGAGATTAAATCTTTGTTTCTGAAACAGCTGAAGTTTCACTGATGTTAGAAAACGAAACTCGCTTCTTTGTATTTAGACTCTGAGTTAAAGCCCAGGACAGAAAACGGGTCCGGGTCCAGAGGTGAGGGCTAACCCCGGTTCCCTCTCCTCCTCAGGCCTACAGGCTGAACCTGTTCGGACCTCGGTTCCAGTGGTTGGTGGTGGACGGGGGCTCGGCCGGCTGGAGGCTGGGCTGGCAGGTCTCCGGGTGCTCGGTGGAGAGTCTGCTGACGGCTGCAGACGGATCCATCCGGCTTCAGGCCAGAGGCCTCGGGAGCTCCAACACGGCGGGCGTCTCCGGACGGGTCAGAACATTTCACTCTGAAATATCTCCAGAGGGTCACTGCCAGCCGTGTGTGTGTGTGTGTGTGTGTGTGTGTGTGTGTAACGACACCTCCTAACCCTGACCCCACAGACCCCTCAGGAGTACCAGGACTCCTACCTCAGGGAGCGGAGCCAGGAGGGGTCAAAGGTCAGCTCCCTCCACGGCTTCGCCTACGACACGGTGTGGCTCGCTGCCAGAGCTCTGAGTCAGGTGATGGAGGCGGCGAGGAACAGAGAGCGCTACAGCCCGCAGAGGAACGTCAGCGTGGGCCCCGAGGAGGTCCACAAGATGCTGCTGGAGGCTGTGAGGAGCTCCACGTTCCAGGGGGTCACTGTGAGGACACACACACACACACACGCACACACACATGCTGTCTCCTGTAGTCTGAAGTGTGTGTGTGTGTGTTTCAGGGTCCAGTTTTCTTCAGAAACGGGGAGAGGATGACGACCATCGAGCTGATTCAGCTTCAAGGTGATCAAACATCCGAGTCCTGCTCACGTGTGTGTGTGTTTATGTACACGCTAAGAGCCTCTGTGTGTGTCTGTGTGTGTGTGTGTGTGTGTGTGTGTGTGTGTGTGTGTCAGGCAGCAGCGGCGTCTCAGTCGGAGAGTTCAGCACCTCCACGCAGCAGCTGCGGGTCTTGAACCACCTGCTGAAGTTCAAAGGTCAGACGAACACTGATGAGCTCACTGGTCTCAGCTCGATGCGGATCAGGTTCTTGAAGTCTCCTCCATGTCTCCTCTGCAGGTCCAGGACCAGTCAGAGACCAGAGTCTGGTCCTGGAGCAGTGGCAGCATGTCAGCTTCCTCCTGTACGGCGTGACCTCCTCGGCCGCGGCTGTGACCATCGTCATCACTCTGACCGTGCTCTGCTTCACCTGCTGCAGCCAAAAACTCAGGTGGGTCTGACGTCCAAGGGGGTCCTGATGGGTCCTGATGGGGGGCAGGCCTGCAGCTCCTCCTCATGTTTCTCTCTCTGCGGGCTCCTCAGGTGGAGCGGGGGATCCCAGGACCAGCTGCTCCTCCTGGGCATCCTGCTCTCCTCCTCTTCAGTCCTGGTCTCGGGTCTGGACGAAGCCCTGCTGACAGACCAGACGTACCAGATCCTCTGCTCTGTGAGTGCAGGACCCAGGTTTCAGGTCCTCAGGACTGAATCTGCTGGTGGGGTCATGTGGGGTTTTTTCTGTCTCTGCAGGTTCGTCTGTGGACTCTCTGTGTGGGGCACACTGTGGGCTTCGCTGCGCTGTTCACTAAAGCGTGGAGAGTTTATTCACTCTACAGGATCAAACACACGGTAAACACACGGTAAACACACGGTAAACACACGGTAAACACGACCTGCAGGGTCTGGTCTGAGTCTGGACCCCTTAAAGACTCCGTTTTTAACTCTAACACCTCTGTTTGTGCAGACGACTCGTCTGCAGCGGACCGGTTTCGTGGTCCTCTGGCTGTTCCTGCTGGATGTGTTCGTTTTGGTCTCCTGGCAAACCCTGGACCCCCTCAGGCGGGTGGTGCTGCAGCAGATCGTACAGGTAACAGGAACGGGAAGAGGAGACACAGACAGTCCTCCTCCAACACGACCACAAGGTGGCACTGTGGTTCAGAGGAGCCCGGAGCAGGAAGAGCGAGTCCAGATCAGAGTGTGACAAAAAGGCTTTCATGCTAGAGAACCAAAGAATCATGGGAAATCTGCTGGAGAGAAAATGACAGTGAGAGTGGAGAGAGCTTCATCTCCCTCACATCCAATCAGGATCAATCTGACAGATGACACAGGTGACTGATGTGGGAGTGAAGTCTGGTTTCTATGGTTTCTATGGTGACGCTGCTCTTCATGCAGTACTCCTCTTGAACTCTAGATGGCAGTGTGACGTCAGAGAGCAGGACAGCTGCTCCAGTCTTTAATGACACCTCGATGACTTTATCACAGCGTTTAACATCGTCTCTGTCATCATCATCATCGTTTTTCTTTTGGTTTCATTTTGAATCACTTTATTTTAAGTTGATTCATTTTTTTCTTTTATTGAACTGGTTTTATGGTTTTCATGGGATCTTGTGTCCATTTTTGTTTTGACTCTTCTGGCCTTTCGCTGTTTTCTGTCGTCTGTTTTTCTGCTGCATGTTCAGACACATGAGCGGTGCTCTGTAAATAAAGATGAGTTCAGTTTGGATTTGAAGCGTGAATCATCTCTGAGCTTCACTCTTTTCTTCCAGAGCGACTCCTCCGATCAGGACGTCCACATCCGGCTCTTCTCTGAGCGCTGCAGCAGCGTCAACATGGAGCTGTGGCTCACCGCTGTGTACGGATACAAAGGCCCCCTGCTGGTCAGGACTGGAACTACAAACGCTTTTCACTTCATTCTGATATCGTTACTGCAGGTTGATTAAAACGCGGCGTGTGTCTCTCTCAGGGTCTGGGCTGCTTCGTGGCGTGGAGCATCAGATCCGTGCAGGTGGATCATCCCGCCGTCAGCAGCAGACAGCTGGCTCTCAGTGTGTTCGCTGTGACCCTGTTCAGCGTCTCTGGAGCGTCAGCCTCTCTCCTGACGTCCCACAATCCTCCTCTCCAGTTTGGCGTGACCAGCAGCCTCATCCTCTGCTGCGACGTCTTCGTGCTGAGCTGCATGTTCGGGCCGAAGGTCAGTGAGTCATCTCTGCAGGTGTCCCTGACAGGAAGGAGATCTGCATGTCACGGTTTGTTCCATGTCTCTGCAGTTCGTGTACGTGTTCCTGCAGAGCGGCGAGCTGAAGCAGCCGGCGGAGCTGCAGGACGCAGACGAAGGAGACGAGGAGCTGAGGAGGTTAAACCAGCAGCTGAGGGGTCTGATGGAGATGGTGAGGGGACGTCACCTGACGCACGTCGGGTTTTATACCTGCACATTAAAATCCAGAGAGCTGAAGTTCAGACTGAACCTGTTGTTTTCTTGCAGCTGGATCTGGAAATAGAAACCATCACCATGCAGCTCCACGAAGACGAGTCTGACCTGAAGACTCAGAACACGACACAGAGAGGAAGAAACGGTAATCAGACTCACGTCCTGCTGGGCTGAAAACCTGTAACCCGTTTTTTAATATGACTCCTCTTCCTGTCATCAGGTGAGCTCAGGTCTGTGGTGTCGGCTCTGATCTCCTCTGAGGACACAAACTCAGGAAGGAAACCTCCGAGTCCGGACGACATCAACTCTCCTGAGCAGTGAGTCCAACCCCAACAGTTTGAGTCCAGAACCGCGAGTCAGCAAATCAGGAGGACTGTGGGTCAGACAACAAGAAGGACTGTTAGTCAGCAAATCAGGAGGACCGTTAGTCAGCAAATCAGGAGGACAGTTAGTCAGAAAATGAGGACTGTTAGTCAGAAAATGAGGACAGTTAGTCAGAAAATGAGGAGGACCGTTAGTCAGAAAATGAGGACTGTTAGTCAGATAATCAGAAGGACAGTTAGTCAGAAAATGAGGAGGACCGTTAGTCAGAAAATCAGGAGGACAGTTAGTCAGAAAATGAGGACTGTTAGTCAGATAATCAGGAGGACAGTAAGTCAGAAAATGAGGACTGTTAGTCAGAAAATGAGGACTGTTAGTCAGATAATCAGGAGGACAGTAAGTCAGAAAATGAGGACAGTTAGTCAGAAAATCAGGAGGACAGTTGGTCAGAAAATGAGGACAGTTAGTCAGAAAATCAGGAGGACAGTAAGTCAGAAAACCAGGAGGACCATTAGTCAGCAAATTAGTTTGGATTTAGATGATATTTTTACATCAAAACTCATTTTCTGACTAACGGTTCTCCTGGTTGTCTGACTAACAGTCCTTCTGGTTTTCTGACTAACGGTCCTCCTGGTTTGCTGACTAACAGTCCTTCTGATTTTCTAACTAACGGTCCTCCTGGTTTGCTGACTACCGGTCCTCCTGGTTTTCTGTTTCTGAATGATATCCCCAGTATCTGAAGTTTTTACCAGCAGATCATGAATCTATTTTTGGCATGCAGACTCTAACTCTCTTTTAAGACGCCTCGTCCTCCAGTAAAGTTTAGCAGCGAGTCGAGTCTTCAATCTGTGAATAAATGAAACTCTAGATGTGTTCAGTTTTAGAGGCGGAGTCAGAGCTTTTTGTTTGGGGAAAGCCAGACTGAGGCTCAGACTTGGCTGGGCCTGATGGACACACTGAGCTCAAACTTCAGAGGTTTCACTTTTAAAAGAGGAATTTAAAGAAAAGTCCATCCAGTCCCAGCGGGAAGCACCCTGAGTGTAGCAGAAAAGCTCAGCTCAGTTTGTGACTGACAGTGGATTCACATCAGCTGATCATCACTCAGAATTTCCTCTTTAATCACATCAGTAAACTTTAAATTCCTCATCACTGTTTCTGTTTTTACCTCCATCCTGTCTTTTTTTTCCTGTAAGTGTGCGGCGCCGTCTCTCCGTTCAGCTGCCCATCCTCCATCACTCCTACATGCCCGTCATCGGGGGCGTCAGCGCCAGCAGCTCCAGCCTGTTCGGCAGCCGGGAGGCCTTTGTCCAGCACGACCTGCTGGTCACGGCTCGAACACCACCTCACTGAAACTGGAAACTTCTTCGACTCGTGTAAACTTTGTGATTTCTTGTTTGAAACTCCTGTGAGGAGCTCCAAGTTTGAGTCCATTTTTGCGCCCCCTTGTGGACAAACTGACACCTGGTACCTGATCCGTCTGTCCTGAAACTCCTCACAGGAGCTTTAAACAGCTGAAACCTGCTGAAGGTGGAGGTGCCTTTCACTGCCTCACAGTGAAAATCAAACCACTTTGTTCTGAGTGTTTCTTTTTTATTATTGTGATATTTAAAGGCACAGTGACGTCATGATGTGGAATGAATGCTGTGACTGTTTGTTTTGAAGGACTGCTTCCTGTTAAAGTGTTTTATAATCATCTGAAAGTCTCTGAATGATTCCTTTAAAGTCCTCTGACAGAAACGCTGCGCTCTCTGTTTGCTCACCGGGAACGTGAAACGTTCTCATCGCGGGGATTTTCTGGGGTTACAAAATCCTCGTAAACACGACCTTTGACCCTCAGAGACAAACAAACCACACAGACCTGACGTGGAGATAATCGGTGCTTTGACTCTCTCTCCTCTGATTTTTAGTCACAGATTAAAACAAACTGTTGTCAGTCAGAAATCATTACAGATCAGGGAGGTTCATCCCCACACCCTCTTTATCCTGAGGTAAGGGGGCGGGGCTTCAGCCTCCGCAGACACCTACACCTGCACGGGCTCAGACCTTCAGTCAGAGAGCGTTTACAGAGCAGCTCCAGGTCAACAGCAGCCGGTGTGTTTTTCCTTTGTTTATGTCTGAGACTGAGTTACTGTAACAGAGGACGAGTCACATGAATCACCGCACGACACCAAAGCTGCACATCAGACCGAAACTCTACTGGACATAAAACAGAGAGGAGGGCAAGAGACAGTAGATGAGTGCAGGCTGCAGGAGAGAGAGAGGGAGAGGGGGGGGGGGTGCAGAATGTCATAGTGAAAGTGAAAGTGAAGTCTGAATTTACAGGAATCTCTGAGAATACAAGAAGAGCTGCAAACTGGAACTGTGTCCACCTTTATTCTCACTACCCATGGTTCATAGCGGTTGCTGGTTTTGCTCTTCAGGTTGAATGCAAGCAGCAACCTCCAGTCTGAAAATATGAGACAATGCTTGAAGTGCTAAATTCTGCTGTTCCTCGAGTGTCCGCTTGAGGCTCCAGAAGTACCAGAAGTCACAAACACACCAAGACAAAAAAAAAAAAAAAAAAAAGAGTCATTTTCACGGCCAAAATAAGCTCATTTACAGCCTGGTACAAAGAATGTCTCCTGTCTGAATCGCTGATTTCACTAACAGCACGCACTGTAGGGGGGTGAAATTTTTTCTAATTCGTCAGTTTCCACAATATTAAGCTCGCCAGTTCGTCCAATCAGAGACACAGCTCAGATCACGTGACTGTGGAGCGTCCTATGGTTGTTACTGTGGAGACTCACAGCACGCCTCATTTCTAATATGGCCGCGCCGACCGTTTGGCTTCAAAAGTCCGTTTCAGGAACAGACAGATGACGGCGCGGAGACTACGTCCATTAATTATACAGACTATGGTTGAATGTTTTGATTACGTCACCATGGAGACCACAAAGCTGATGATGTCAGCC
Organism: Labroides dimidiatus; assembly: GCA_030710495.1. Classification (NCBI taxonomy): domain Eukaryota; kingdom Metazoa; phylum Chordata; class Actinopteri; order Labriformes; family Labridae; genus Labroides; species Labroides dimidiatus. The sequence continues at coordinate 1,180,697 of CM061148.1, forward strand.
CAGCTGTCATACTCGCTCTAAAAATCTGCTTTTAGCTGCAACAAAGTGACAGAATGAACAAACCTCAGAGTCACAGTGATGATGGTTAAAGTTGACTCTGAGCGCCGTCGAGCATCAATGATGTCACGCCAGGCGTTTGGAGCTCGCTCGCCTCAAGGTTTCTTCCTGATGTGTTTTTATTTTTATTTATTTATTTTTTCTTTCAGAGAGTTACCGACATGAACCAGAGGGTTAAAAATCACATCAGCTGTAAAATGTGTGTAAATATGTTCAAACGTTTCAAAGCGTAAAAAGAAATAATAATTATGTTGAGTTCAGGCCTCTGGTCCCTTTGAACCCTGAAGGATGGAGGTTAGGATGACTCAGCATTTTTTTTACACAGTGACTGCTGAGTCGCAGTTTGGAGAAAGTGGAGAAACTTCTGTGCAGCAGGGTCGATTCGAAGGTGGCGGTTGGTGTTCAGGCTGCGAGCGAACAGTAACAGTAAGTAAGAAACTTCTTACCGTCACAACAGCACCTGAGTGAAAACCATCAGAGATGAACACATGAATGAACATGAATGAAGCAGGAGTCATCTGGAGTCCAGTGACCGGCATCAACCACAGACCGTCCAGCTGACAGACAGACAGACAGACAGACGACTCTGCCGCTGACTCATGACACTGACGGGACCAGATCAGAAGATGAAGAGTCTTGTGATACCTGTCAGCTGCACCTTTACAGCAGCTCCTCTGGACTGAACCATAAACTGATAAACACAAGTGAAACTGATCTGATGGAAAGTCCCAGGCAGGGCCTGAAGTCCCACCCACTTCCTCAAGACATCAAACTCAGGAGCTATTTAAGCAGACAGCAGACGGTCTCCCCTGCTCACCTCAAGAAGACTTCACCTGAGCTTCACCTGAGCTTCACCTGCGTGTGTGTGTGTGTGTGCAGAGATGACAGGAAGTAAGTGCACCCTTCAGTCGACTGCTTTATCCTTCTGTACGTGTTGTCCGTTGATTTTGACGGTGATGAACGTGTCCGATCCTCTGCTCTCAGACCTCTCAAAGTCCGAGCTGACGAAGCTCTTCAACTCTCCAGTTCATCACGCCGAGAGGGTGGAGCGGAAACTGGGAACCAGCTCAGGCCCAAAAGGTGTATTCGGCCACACTGGAGTGAGGTGAGTCCACACACAGCGCTGAGGGGCTGGACTCCAAACACACACAGTCCAAAAGATTTTCAGTCTGCTCATGTTTCAGAGAGCGCTGAGTCAGACCGCTGCAGACTGGACAGTCTGAGCTCATTCAAAACAAAGCTTTCCGTCGCCCCCTGCTGGTCATTTCAGGCACTTCTGTTTCCACATTGACCTCTCAGCCACAGTCAATGATCAACATCAGTTTTTATCACCTGTTTGTCTCTCAGAGTGACTCTGGCTGATAACTCTCAGTGGTTGGCTCATAAAGGACCCGGATACGGTCAGTCCTCTCAGACGGTGGTGACCCCCGCCAGCAACATGGGCTCAGGCTGGAAGGTAAAGCTGTCAGCCATGTTCTACAACCATCAAAGGACAAACATCTCTCTGATCTCTGCTGTCTGGCTCTCTGCAGGTGATTGGACAACGGGATTTCGGGGGGACGAAGAATGTGAGTGACTTCGTGAGGGTCGGCGGCCCGAACTATTGCCCCATCACTGACAACTGTCACCAAGCTTCTAGTCGCATGATGAAGCAGTGAACACGGAGCTGCTGAGCTGCTCACCCTTTAACTAACCTTTGCTTTATGAACAATAAAGCCTTAAAGTGACAGAGAGTCGTTTGCTTTTTATTCCTCTGGTTCCTCGTCAGACATTTACCAACTGTTCACGTCTTTAAGTTCTGTTTGACACTGGAAGGAGTTTCAGGGACATTTAAAGTCAGGGTTGGTGCTCAGATTCAGACGTTCTGTTCTCCTGGTTAAAATCATCTTTATGATGTCGATCAATCCATGATGTTTTCTTCAAACAGAGTGAAAAATATCTGCTGTCTACAGCAGGAGGAAACCTGGAAACACCAACCAATCCTAGAGTTTAGGATCCAATTTATTCAACCAATCAGATCCCGTCCTGCTGTTCTGCCCGTACTTCTGCACGTAGAGCAAACAGAAACCATGAGCTGAGGACCGCTTTGAGTCTGTGGTTTGAATCAGTCAGGCAGGGCTAAACAGAGTCCTGAGGAGATGCTACATTCAAATTCATGCTAGTTTTCAGTGACTACCAACCCTGACTTTAAGCAGCATTTCTACCAGGAACAGGTTCCAGGAACTTCTGGTTAGTGTTGAAGAGTTCCCCAGAGATGAGCTGTTCCTGTGGCTCCGTGTTAGTCTGACCGAGTAGATCAGCCAAAACAGGACAATACATCAATAAAGACACCATAGAAAGAGACTGACAAGCCATGAAGCACTGCAGTTAGCCTGTTAGCCTGTTAGCATGGAGGAGGTTTAGCCCGAACGGAACACAGCTATATCAGCAAGAACTTCTCCAGGAAGTGACCCAACGAGCTCAAACATGAGAAGAGGAAGTGAATAAAACAGACTGAGCTGAACCTGGTCTGAGCTGAACCTGGTCTGAACTGAACCTGGTCTGAACTGAATCTGGTCCGAGCTGAACCTGGTCTGAACTGAATCTGGTCTGAACTGAATCTGGTCTGAGCTGAATCTGGTCTGAGCTGAATCTGGTCTGAGCTGAACCTGGTCTGAACTGAACCTGGTCTGAGCTGAACCTGGTCTGAACTGAACCTGGTCTGAGCTGAACCTGGTCCAAGCTGAATCTGGTCCGAGCTGAATCTGGTCCGAGCTGAATCTGGTCTGAGCTGAATCTGGTCTGAGCTGAATGTGGTCTGAGCTGAATCTGGTCTGAACTTAACCTGGTCTGAGCTGAATCTGGTCTGAGCTGAATCTGGTCTGAGCTGAATCTGGTCTGAACTGAATCTTGTCTGAGCTGAATCTTGTCTGAGCTGAATCTGGTCTGAGCTGAATCTGGTCTGAGCTGAATCTTGTCTGAGCTGAATCTGGTCTGAGCTGAACCTGGTCTGAACTGAACTTGGTCTGAGCTGAATCTTGTCTGAACTGAATCTGGTCTGAGCTGAATCTGGTCTGAGCAGCTAACAGTCCTTGAATCTCAGACTCAGGCTGCCACGTGTTTCAGTCTGATGTGAACTGAAACTGCTGAGACTCTGGGGAGGTAGTGTGTGTGTGTGTGTGTGTGTGTGTGTGTGTGTGTGTGTGTGTGTGTGTGTGTGGGGGGGGGGGGGTTCCAAACAGGAAGAGCGTCAGAGCTGAGGAGCTGAGGAGTATAAAAGTGAAAGCACCACAGAGCAGTGAGTCCAGAACCCAGACTACAGCCCATCATCATGTCCTCCTCTGGAGTCCTGCTCTTCTCTCTGGTCCTGGCTCTGATGGGGGTCACCGTGGAGTCTGGATTCAGGATCAGTTTTGGAGGTATTTCCTTTAATCTTGTGGCTCTCTCATCTTCTGCTGACAGGTTGAATCACTGTAAACTCTTGTTTTTAAAGATGACACATGAAATCCAGCCTCGTGTTTTATGAGTTCTATTTCTCTTCTGTTGTTTGTCGTGAAGTTTTTAGGACACTTTCACTTTCCTGTTCGTTTCTGTTTCCTGCCCGAGTAAAAAAACTTTGAGGTGAAATCAGATTTGACTTCCTGAGTTTAAGAGGAACGTTTTCTGCTGCTCCGACAGTCGGACAGAAAAAACAGCCCACCTTTGAGTTGTCTGGAGGAGACCTGAGGAGGGTCTACAACTCAAGGGTGGTGCAAGCTGAGAAGGTGGTGCGACCCCTGGGGAACCTGAAGGAGACCTACGGACGGATCAGCCACTCAGGAGTCAAGTTAGTTCCTGCAGACTTTATATTAATGTTCATGAAGCTGTGCTCGTTCTGCGTCATCACACCTGACGTTCCTGTGCTTCTCTCAGTGTTCGGCTGTGTTCTCTAAGTTTCTTTGACCGTCAGCATGATTATGAAACTTTTCTTTGACTGAAGACCGAGTGAAAACCTGCAGTTTATGAAAGAATCTCTCAGTTTGCAGATCTGTGCACGTCTGAAGTTTAGGAAACTTCAGTTTTTCTACATGATCCGAAACCAAACTGAATGTTTTGAAACTGGTTTGAAATAATGTTTGACCCACTTTAAAATTCAACTCATGTTCTTTAAATTTAAAAATGATAATTTCATCTTCAGTTCAGCGTGGAATGACCGTTCTGTCAGATCGACGCGCTCGCTGACGTGTGAAGGATTTCTGTGAACGTGTTCCTGGTTTATTCTCCGTCATGTTTCAGCAGTTTACAGATTCATGCTCACACTTCAGCTCTTCTCGTTTATTCTCCCTGTTTTTCATTCGAGTCGACACGTTGCTGTGAAACACTGAATCAGTTCTGTGCTGGTCTGACAGAGTGACTCTGGAGGATAAGACTGAATGGCTCATCCATAAAGGATCAGACTTTGGCGCCTCCTCTCAGACGGTGGTGGTCGACGCTAAACACATGAGCGACAGGTGGAAGGTGAGCCAATCAAGTTTAAGATTGAATTGGAAACACATGAAACAGAGTTTCCACAGAATAAAGCGGGAGAGCAAAAAGCGGCGGTTCCATGAGTGTCCGTGAGGGCGCTGCTTCCCAAAGAGGAGGTCATGAGATGACCTTATTTCATCCATTACTGAAAAATTAAACATGAATGTGGGTTAATATGAAGTAAAACAGAAAATGTTTGGTCTGTGTTTTACGTTCCTTTGTTTTTAAACTCTGCGCTGTTCCAAACGCCTCCTCCTGTTCTCGTCTCTGCAGAGCACAGGAAACAAAGATTTTGGTGGACAGAAGACGGTTTCTGACTTCGTCAAGGCTGGAGGAGAGACTTACAACATCCTGACGTCAAACTGTCACCAAGCAGCCGACGACATGATGGATCAGGAACTCTGAGTCCCTCTCTCTGTTTTCTGTCTGCTGATCTCTGTTTGAACCTGACTTTGTCTGCACTGATGTAAAAATATCGGTTCTTACCAGGATCTCTCTTTGTCCTTTTATCTTACTATGAACTAGGAAGTGTGTTCCTGTGTTAGCTAACGGACTGTCAAACAGGAAATCCAGATTTAAAACACATTAACTGATCTCTCTCCTGATTTGGTCTCTTGTTTTTGTGTTTGGCTGGCAGAGCATCAGCGGCTTACGCCCACACATTCAACTAGTAAACGGTGAAATGGTCTTTTTATTCAAACTGCTTGTCCTGCCTCTTCTTTCTACTCCACACTTTGCCACCCTGCTCTCCTTTTTTTTTTACGCTGTGTCTGATTTTATAAGTGTCACATGTGTCGTCACTGATGCTGGCTCCGTTCTGTACCCCAGGGGTGTTTGCTAGAGCTGCAACAATGAATCGAATAATCGATTATTAATCAATTACTAAATTAATCATCAACTATTTTGATAATCGATTAAGTCATTTAGGTAATTATCTTAGAAAAAAAGTCCGAATTCTCTCATTTCAGCTTCATAATTTTAAATATTTTCTGATTTCTTTGCTTCTCTGTGGCACTCCTGAATATCTTTGGTTTGCAAACCAGACATTTGATGATGTCATCTTGGAATCCAAAAAAAACTTTGACATTTTTCACCATTTTCTGAAATTTTATGGACCAAACAACTACTCGATTAATCCAGAGAAAAATCAAAAGATTAATCGATTATGAAAATAATCGTTAGCTGCAGCCCTAGTGTTTGCTGCTGCTCTCCCTGCCTCGGTGTTTCAAGCATCAATCAGAAGTTTCATGATTAAACTGATCTCAAATACAGTCCATGAGGTCCTGGGTCATCAGCAGACAGAAGCAAAGTAGAGCTGTGTATCGTCTGCATAGCGATGAAAGTTGATGCTGTTTCCTGATGACATTTCTGAGAAGCAGAATGCTGAGGTTAAAAAGAACAAGACCTACAACTGAGCCCTGAGGGACACCGCAAATTACTGTTTGATGAGCATTTATTCATGCTAACGTAAAACTTTCTGTTGGAGTTCAAACAAGTTAAAAACATGTCTGCACATGAACGAGGGGAGAGGTGTGCTCTCCCCGCCTCAGGGTTTGGCATTCCACGTAAACAAGTGGAAGGGTGGGGACTTCCCAGAACAGATCCGGAATTTATCTTACAGCATACAAATAATTCATTTGTTTGATGATGATGATGATGATGATGATGAGGAGGAGGAAGACATGTAGATTTAGGACTGGGGGAGAAACTGGCCTCCTGCAGCTCCTCCTAAATGAACTAAGGTCGTTTTCAGGAATCAGAAATAAATTCGACTTTTAGAAAAATAAACTCTTTGTTTTGGTGCTGGTGTTTGGAATCCATTGCAGAGAGCAGCGAGTGTGAAACCAGGTTGAAAGCAGGCTGTGTTTGAGGTCAGGGTGAGATGTTGTGACACGGGGCTGAAGCTGAAAGGGTTAACAATAAGCCATCCTGATGATGCGTCTACAGGTGTGTAAAACCAGCACACTTAATCCAGCCTCTTTGTGCTCTGAGCATGGTTAAGTGCTGGGATTATAGCAGACTGCAGCAGCCACCACGCCTCTGATGCTCAGTGTGAGACAGAACCGCTGAAGGCTCAAACTCTCTGAGAGAGAGGACACTGGGCCTTTGTTTCACCTGTACGCAAAGACACCTGTCAGGATTAAAACGCTGACTGTGAGGAAATAAAGGGAAACCTGCCTGTGGGGAAATCCCTGAGGTGTGTCACACTCAGCCCAGGTCCTCGTCACAGCAGTCCCTGCCCAGGTGAGCTCAGGTGGTTTTTAAGCAGACAGCGCAGTCTCACCTGCTCACTTCAAGACGACTTCATCTAAAGAGACTTCACCTGTGTGTGCAGCGATGGCAGAAAGTAAGTGGACCCTTCTCTACCCGACTTACCTGACTCTGTATCTACAGGTGTTTCCTCTCCACACAGAAGGTGGACTCTGCTCTGAAACCTGACTGTGTCTGATCCTCTTCTGTCTCAGACCTCTCACCGTCCGAGCTGACCAAACTCTACAACACTCCGGTCCATCGCGCCGAGAGGATGGAGCGGAAACTGGGGTCCAGTTCAGCACCAATAGGTCCATTCGGCCACACCGGAGTCAGGTGAGTCCACACTGCAGCGTAGACGACTGAAGACCAGAACATGAGAACACGAGAACACGAGAACACGAGAACACAGGAACACGAGAACACAGGAACACGAGAACACAGGAACACGAGAACACAGGAACACGAGAACACAGGAACACGAGAACACAGGAACACAGGAACACAGGCTGTGAACTGTTAAAATCAGCCTGTAAGAGTCTCAGAGCTCCTCCCTCCACCATCACAGACTGATGACACCAAAGCTCACCTGTCCCTCAGGTGTCTCACCTGTCCCTCAGGTGTCTCACCTGTCCCTCAGGAGTCTCACCTGTCCCTCAGGTGTCTCACCTGTCCCTCAGGTGTCTCACCTGTCCCTCAGGAGTCTCACCTGTCCCTCAGGTGTCTCACCTGTCCCTCAGGAGTCTCACCTGTCCCTCAGGTGTCTCACCTGTCCCTCAGGAGTCTCACCTGTCCCTCAGGTGTCTCACCTGTCCCTCAGGTGTCTCACCTGTCCCTCAGGAGTCTCACCTGTCCCTCAGGTGTCTCACCTGTCCCTCAGGAGTCTCACCTGTCCCTCAGGTGTCTCACCTGTCCCTCAGGTGTCTCACCTGTCCCTCAGGAGTCTCACCTGTCCCTCAGGGGTCTCACCTGTCCCTCAGGAGTCTCACCTGTCCCTCAGGAGTCTCACCTGTCCCTCAGGAGTCTCACCTGTCCCTCAGGAGTCTCAGTGTTACCTGCTGCATTAACATCATCAAACTCTGCTTCAGACCAAGAACATGTTCTCCATTAGGGGGCGATATGTGACAAATATGTCAGCAGGTTTTCATGGCAGGATCAGGATCTGGACTAGATCAGGATCTGGATTAGATCAGGATCTGGATCTGATCAGGATCTGGATTTGATCAGGATCTGGATTTGATCAGGATCTGGATTTGATCAGGATCTGGATTTGATCAGGATCTGGATTTGATCAGGATTGGTTTTTAGACCATTTTGACCTCAAACAGCAGAAGGACAGAAGGGAGAAAGGAAGGATGGAAGAAATGAAGAAAGGGAAGGGAAGGAGAAGGGAAAAGGGAAGGAAGGAAGGAAAGGAAGTAAAATATATATTTATATTTTCTAGCTCTGGATATTTCTTTCTGTTTCCTTCATTGTATCACTTCACTCTGGTCTTGTGTCTTGATCCATTGGTCGCCCCCTGCTGGCTGTTACAGAGAGGTGTCAGGCCCTTCTGGAACTCTTCCACAGACACTCAGTGGTTTCTTTAAACTCCTGTTGAACTCTTGTTTTCCTCTCAGAGTGACTCTGGCTGATAACTGTCAGTGGTTGGTCCATAAAGGGAGTAACTACGGTGAGTCCTCCCAGACGGTGGTGACCAAGGCCAGTCAGATGAGCTCAGGCTGGGAGGTGGGTCTGTCTTGATGGGTTCAGATGTTTCATCGTCTCTGAAGAACAAACAGTCGCTCTGATCTCTGCGGTTTGGCTCTTTGCAGGTTATTGAAGTTCGGGATTTCGAGGGGACGAAGACTGTGGGAGACTTTGTGAGGGTTGGCGGCACAGACTACAGCGTCCTCTTCAATAACTGTCACCACGCCTCTAACCGCATGATGAAGCAGTGAACACGGAGCTGCTGAGCTGCTCAGTGTTTAATCAACCTTCACTTTATAAACAATAAAACCTGAAACTGACACAGAGTCCTCGTCTTTGTACTTTGAGCCAAAATAAAACTGATTCACGTCTTTTTCTTTATGTCTGGTTGTTTTTGTTTGTGTTTAATGGTTTTCAGAGGGCGTGTTGCTGCTCTGTGTGTGTGTGTGTGTGTGTGTGTGTGGAGCTGGAGAAGCGGTTTACTGTGTTTTGAATGTTTAACTCTGAAGAGAAGCTCAACAGCGCCAAGGTTTAACCCTCTGGTGGATCGTGGTCACTGCAGTGGACAGTTGTTCAGGGCAGGAGTTCCCAAACGTTACCATGACGAGGCCCCCAAACCGCATCAGCTTCTGGCCGGGGACCAACTTTACAAACCAACAGACGATGCTTCAAAATATGAAAGAAACATAAACTTTGTATATTTGTATACTCTGTATATTCCCAATGAATGATAAACTTTTCAACAAACTGTTGACGGATAAGACCAAAACAAAACAAAACTTCTCTCTCATCTGTGGACCTGTGCACCTGTGCACCTGTGTGGGAGTGACAAATTACACCTGTGGGAGGGATGGGCTTGGTGGCCTGATATTTTCTAAATTTCATTGGCCATGAGTTCTTAGGTTTTAATGCAGCAGATTCCTCCACGGCAGGGCTGTTGGACTGCTCCTTCGGTCTTTTTCCTGTCAAAAAACTTTATATTTGGTGCTAGCTAGCTAGCTACAAAATGGAAAAGATAGCACAACGCAAACCGCCAGGTCGACAGAGATGATCATCGTCATGCCCGAGTTAGAGCTGTCACACAGTGAGGCGCGGTTAGCTACAATCAGAAAATCTGGCAATTACAGCAGTTTTCAATCAATCAATCAATCAATCAATCAATCAATCAATCAATCAATCAATCAATCAATCTTTATTTGTATAGCGCCAATTCATAACAAGTGTTTTCTCAAGACACTTTACAATAGAGCACAAAGCTCCTCATTTTAAGGATATACATATATGCATAGATACATATATACATATAAAGACACACATATACATATATATATACACATATATACATCCAACACCCAACATGAATCCATATAGCCAATCATGAATCCCTCCATCATGGCGGCAAGAAAAAACCTTCTGTTAAGCAGCAGGAAGTCTGGAATGTGGAGCCCAGTCTGATGATGAACAGCAAATCCACACCATGCTGTGTTGGGTGTGTGGGCGAAGGAAGGGAGGGAAGAGGAGACAAGTGGACTAAAGTGTGAGCTAAAGTTAGTGACAGATCCATGAACCATAGACCTGTGGTCTGGTTTATTAGAGGTTAGCCTCTTGAGATGCTACATCTGGTTTTCAGGAGGGACCTCATCTCTGAATAGTAAGAACCAATGACATAATTGTTGTTGTTGTTTGTTCAGGACAAATTATTATATAAAAAGAATAACCACATCAAATCTGCGCTCCCCCTGACACCGGACCCCTACCAGTTTGCATATGGGTCCAACCGCTCGACCGACGATGCCATCTCCACTGCACTCCAATCAGCCCTCACTCACCCGGAGACCAAAGACCCACATGTCAGAATGCTGTTCATCGACTTCAGCTCAGCATTCAACGCGATCGTCCCTCAGCAGCTCATCCTCAAACTCGTCCAGCTGGGACTCAACACCTCCCTGTGCATTGTGCAACTGGCTGTTGGACTTTCTGACGGGGAGACCACAGGCGGTACGGGTCGGCAGCAACACCTCCAGCACCATCACGCTGAACACAGGGGCCCACCCAAGGATGTGTGCTCGGCCCCCTCCTCTTCACTCTGCTAACCCACGACTGCAAACCTACATCCAGCTCCAACCTCTTCATCGAGTTCGCAGACGACACGACTGTGGTGGCTCTCATCAACAATAACGATGAGACAAACTACAGGAGCGAGGTGAGACGCCTGGCCGAGCGGTGTAAGGACAACAATCTCCTCCTAAATGTGGAGAAGATGAAGGAGATTGTAGTGGACTTCAGGAGAGAACACACCCAGCATTCCCCACTAACCATCGACGGCGCTGCAGTAGAGCGGGTGAGCAGCGCCAAGTTCCTGGGTGTACACATCTCCGAAGACCTGTCCTGGAACATCAACACCACATCTCTGGCCAAGAAAGCTCAACGGCGACTCTACTTCCTGCGGAAACTGAGAAGAGCAAGAAGAGCATGTTCTCTTTTTATAGAGGCACCATTGAGAGCATCCTGACCAGCTGCATCACCGTGTGGTACGGCGCCTGCACCGTCTCCTGCCGCAAGACCCTGCAGCGCACTGTGAAAGCAGCTGAGAAGATCATCGGTGTCTCTCTTCCCTCCCTACTGGACGTCTACAACACCCGCCTCACCCGCAAAGCCACAAGGATTGCGGGTGACCCCACCCACCCACCCGTCCCACATTCTCTTTAACCTGCTGCCGTCGGGAAGGAGGAGACTGCAGAGTCTCCGGGCCAAAACCAGCAGGCTCAAAGACAGTTTTTTCCACCAGGCAGTCAGGACTCTTAATTCCCTCCCTGTTCTGCCCCCACCCCCCCCCCACTGGCCCCCTCCATCGACTCTGGGCCACAGACTCTGCCCATACTCACCCTTCTCAGGACTGCACACTTCACTTTATGCACACTTTACACATGCTCATTTGCACTATTTGCATTATCTGCATTATTTGCAATACCTCATGTCTGTTCATTTCACTTTGTCCAGCCAAATTTTGCACTACTGCTTACCTCAGGTCTGTTTATTCTGTTTATTCCGTTATACTGTTTATATTGTTAATTGTAGTATTTAAGGTAGTCTTTATTTAAGGTAGTCTCTATTTTTAAGGTAGTCTTATTTAGCTTAGTTATTGTAACTTTTTTTATTACCCTGCAGCACCGTGGGTCTGAGAGGACTGAAATTTCATTTATGCTGTGTGTCGAGCATGTATAGCATATTTGACAATAAAGTTGACTTTGACTTTGACTTTGATAACAAAATAGAAAAACAAAAATCCAGTCCTCCAATTTTCTGAGGCCCTCCTAGCACCTCCTTGCGGCCCCCCAGAGGGCCCCGGCCCCCACCTTGAAAACCACTGGGTCAGGGTGTGTTCACACCTGGCTCGTTTGGGGCAGCTGTTCACGGATACGAAAACTCTTCCCTTCATCTTCAGAGACATGACGGGCAGCGTTCCATTACGCCTCTGTTCCCTTTGAATCCTGAAGGATGGAGGTTAGGATGACTCAGCAGACGGCTGACTCAGCAGACGGCTGACTCAGGTTTGTTTAAACAGAGTTAACACAGTTTGATCAGAGTTGATGTGGTTTAATGTGGACGTGTCTGTAAATTCATGAACTGACATTAAACACAGAAGCTTCCATGTTTCCTGACTGAGACATGAGCAGCTGCTCATTTATGATTTATGATTTTCACTTTGACAGAGAGGAATCAAAACATGGACACTGACTTATAAAATACATGAACTCCTCAGCTGAGGAGCAGATCTCCAACAGAGGAAGTTTTAACGGTTTGTTTAGATTTAAACTTTCTGCTGTTGACTCGTTCTAATGGTCTTAAAGCTGCAGGTGCATGCTGGGAGGTGTGGGAGGTGTGTTGTTTTTGATAATGTGTTATTAAGATTGTTTGAGGGTTGATTCAGGTGTTGATGAGAGCGGCTGTTCAGGTGTTGAATCGGTGCAGCTTCTCTGGACTCGTTTCGTTGTTTGGGATTTTTCCAGTATTGATTTTTTCTTCTCTCGTTTCTGATGTGATGAAATCTGGATTTTTCCCGTCTGTTAACCCGTTATTCATTAACCAGCGTGATTTGGACACAAGCACTGAGGTCAAACAGGGAGGAGCACCTGGAGACTTTAAAAGTCACCTGAACGCCTCACAGGGCTGTGACGGCGAGGCTCTCCAGATCAAATCCAGATCAAGTCCAGATCCAGATCAAATCCAGATCCAGATCAAATCCAGACATGTTGTCCTTCAAAGTGCTGCTCTGTGCTCTGGCTCTGGCTCTGCTGGAGCTCAGCGTGGAGTCTTCAAGTGGAGGTAAAACGTTTCTTTTTTTTTTATTTTGGTCCATGCAGCTTGAAAATGTTGTTTTAACTCCTACACTGCAAAAAAACAAAAACAAAAAAACAAACAAACAAACAAACTGAAATTTCAGGAAGTGCTTTTGTCTTATTTTAGTAAAAACGTTTTTTTAGACTCAATTTGAGCCTCGTTCATCAGACCATCCAGAAACACGTCTCATTTAAAGAGATTTAAAGACAAAAACCTGCCGGTGCAGTAAGTGAACGTTTCTTGTACATTAATCTAAACTTGACCAGTACATTTTTCTGACCCCACTGGCAGATTTTTTGACTTGTTGCAGGTAATTCAGAGCTTATTTTTGTCTTTTAATATCTTGAAATAAAACACGTTCCTGGACTCGTCTGTTGAATGTGGCTCATATCAGGAATAATAAGACGATTCTTACTTTAAATTCAAAAACACACCTGCTTGGACGTCAGTTTTTTTAGTGTATCTGCGGTAAAATTGTTGATAAAGTTTGTCATTGAAATATTTCCCCTGAGCAAAGTTCTGTCATGCAGATCTGTTTTTAAACAAGCTCAGTTTCAAATGTAAAATCTTTGAATTTGATGTTTATTAAAATTTGAAGTCAAACCTGAACTGAAAAGTAAACCTGTGGCTGATTTCAGATTTAAAGCAGAATTTATAAAAACCTCTGGTGTGATCTGTTTATCTTTGCACTCTTTAAATGAAGGGGTTCGTTGTTGAATCTGTGCTGCAGTTTCTGCAAACAGAACATTTTTGGGAATAAAACACCTGAAAAGTGTTTGCTTATTCCTTCCACCAGATGGTGCTGTAGTTCAGGCTCTTTGGTACTGAAGTGGACTTTTATTGTTCATCTTTTAGTCTATGATATCATCTTAATCTGAGCATGAAGACTTTGTTTCTGTCTCAGTCAGTCGTAGTCTGATGTGCTGAATCTTTGGTTCTTCCACCAAAAGTTTCTTGAAAGTAAAACTTGTTTCTGGATTCAGTAAAAGCTTCAAGCTGATGAGTTTCAGACAAACAGGAAACATCAGTCCAGCACACACCTGAACACCTGAACACCTGAACACCTGAACACCTGATCACCTGAACACCTGAACACCTGAACACCTGAACACCTGAACACTTGAACACTTGAACACTTGAACACCTGAACACCTGAACACCTGAACACCTGAACACTTGAACACTTGAACACCTGAACACCTGAACACCTGAACACCTGAACACTTGAACACTTGAACACCTGAACATTTGAACACTTGAACACCTGAACACCAGAACACCTGAACACCTGAACATTTGAACACTTGAACACCTGAACACTTGAACACTTGAACACCTGAACACTTGAACACTTGAACACCTGAACATTTGAACACTTGAACACTTGAACACCTGAACACCTGAACACCTGAACATTTGAACACTTGAACACCTGAACACTTGAACACTTGAACACCTGAACACCTGAACACCTGAACACTTGAACACCTGAACACCTGAACACCTGAACACTTGAACACCTGATCACCTGAACACTTGAACACCTGATCACCTGAACACCTGAACACCTGAACACCTGAACACCTGAACACCTGAACACCTGATCACCTGAACACTTGAACACCTGAACACCTGAACACTTGAACACCTGAACACCAGAACACCTGATCACCTGAACACCTGAACACCTGAACACCAGAACACCTGATCACCTGAACACTTGAACACCTGAACACCTGAACACTTGAACACCTGAACACCTGAACACTTGAACACCTGAACACCTGAACACTTGAACACCTGAACACCTGAACACTTGAACACTTGAACACCAGAACACCTGAACACCTGAACACTTGAACACCTGAACACCTGAACACCTGAACACTTGAACACCTGAACACCTGAACACTTGAACACCTGAACACCAGAACACCTGAACACCTGAACACTTAAACACTTGAACACTTGAACACCTGAACACCTGAACACCTGAACACCTGAACACTTGAACGCCTGAACCGTTTGAGTGTCTCAGACATGTAGAAACATCGTGGAAGAGAAACCATACAAATGGAACCAGAGCTCCTGATACAGTGACGGCTCAGGGCCCGTTTTATACTTTACACTATAAAAAAAACACGACTAACTTTTATTACAAAAACTTTCATTGAACAGAAAAAACATGGTAACTCTTCTTCTTTAAAACCATTTTGTTTCTAGTTTAGTGGAGTTTTTTTCTTGTCCTTGTGAGTTTATTCTCTAACTTTAAGATTAAAATGGATGAAATTTGAATTTTGAGTTATACTCAGTTTATTTCTCTTATTGTTGTGCTTCAGGAACTTTATTTATTTAATCCAACATGAATGTTTATTTATTTGAACCTGCTGCATGAACAGATCATTTCACCACTTTTCAGAGATTTCTCATCAAATTTGATGTTTTCGATGGTTTTATTTTGGATTCAGGCTGCGGTTATTTTTTTGTATGAATTGATGCAGCATTTCGCCTGATTCAGAGTTTGATCTGATCTGCTCCAACAGGTGGAACCCCCAACCAGAACTATGAGCTGTCGGGGCCAGCGCTCAGGGCGCTCTACAACTCTCCGGTCTACAGAGCCGAGAAGATGAAGAGGCCTCTGGAGGGGACGACTGTTGTGCTGGGACCTGTCAGCCACTCTGGAGTCAGGTGAGCCCTCACAGGTGAGATCTGTGGGATCTGTGGGTTTGGTCTGAGTCCTTTCTAAATCCTCGTTGTGTTTGTCAGGGTGACGCTGGCGAACGGCGATCAGTGGCTCATCCATAAAGGAGGGAACTTTGGCAGATCCACTCAGACGGTGGTGGTCAGCGCCCGGCACATGAGCTCAGACTGGAGGGTGAATAAAAACAAACACTGATCTCATTTATCTTATAACAGGAACCGACTCTGAGTCCATCTCTGACCCTCTTCTTCTCTCCCTGCAGGTCGTTAAGACCAAAGATTTCGGCGGCAGGAAGACGGTGTCTGACTTCGTGGAGGCCGGCGGCTCTGAGTACACCTGGTGGTTTGATAACTGTCACCGAGCATCGAACAACATGATGAACCAGTGATCTGTGTTTCTGAGAGGCTGTTAGAAATAAAAGTCTTACCTGAAAGAAAAGTGTGGTCAGATTCTTCCCCACTGGAGGGCGCTACAGACCTCAGTCTAACAAACGCTCTCACTTTATTTCTGTCTGTATTAAATGAAGTGAAACAGACGTCCTGCCTTCAGTCAGAAAGCAGCACAGACTGGCTCCATGTGGTTCAGCTGACTCCTCTTACAGTCGCCCCCTGCTGGCTAACTGCAGTACAGGTCACATGAGTCTGTTGACGCTGGCAAACACTAAAAGAAAACAAGAACCTGGAACAAAAATGAATCAT
The DNA here is from genome assembly GCA_030710495.1 of Labroides dimidiatus. Taxonomy (NCBI): domain Eukaryota; kingdom Metazoa; phylum Chordata; class Actinopteri; order Labriformes; family Labridae; genus Labroides; species Labroides dimidiatus. The sequence continues at coordinate 1,196,918 of CM061148.1, forward strand.
CAAAGAGCCCGTGGCCCTCGAAGGGAAGCTGGAGTCAATGTTGGCCCTTGGACCAATGATGCTGATGACCCCCGTCAGAAGTCTCACTCATTATTACTGTTTTTTAAACAAAGTGCTCATGGGAAATGGAGTCTTCATCCCAGACAAACACTACAGATTCAGGTGATTCAGGTGATTCAGGTGATTCAGGTGATTCAGGTGATTCAGGTGATTCAGGTGATTCAGGTGATTCAGGTGATTCAGGTGATTCAGGTGATTCAGGTGATTCAGGTGATTCAGGTGATTCAGGTGATTCAGGTGATTCAGGTGATTCAGGTGTCACTGTAGTAAAGGTCCATTTATGCTGAACTTTAGATCCTGATCCGGATCCAGACGGAGCCTTCTGTCCGTCTGCTCTGAGTTCATTTCGTCCGTATTTCTGCACGTTTTCATAAAGCTCACAGATACGGACCAAACGCAGCAGTACCACCAGGAACCATGGGAGGGCAGTGTTGCTGTTACTACCTGATGTGTCGCTCTACTGAGACAGGAAGAAGAAATAACAGTGGAGGAAGTTTCTGAAGAAAGACATCCGTATCATCAGCATCACCTCCTCCACAGACGCCATCTTTGTTTTTCAGTTTGTTGTTGTCATAACCCCCCCCCCCCCCCCCCCCCCCCCCTACCAGGAGCCAGTGGAGCCACACAGAGGTCACCTCCTCAGGATCCTGCTCTGGAGGCCTTCTGTCCCCTTTATTCACTGCGGGTCACATTTTAAGGTGGATTTCTGTGACATTGTGTCCCAATGTGAGGACGTCAGACCTCCTGCTCGCTGCAGGAGAACAAAGACTCCTCTCTCCTGCTTTTCTCTGCTGTGACGTGGGGCTCCGGCCCTCTCATCCAGAATGTTTGTGCACAAGAACAGTCGGGGTCTGTAGGTGTGTAATCGCTTGTGATGGCACGCCGGCAGAGATTATGTCACCGCACAGAGCGTGCCGCACGTTACATAAAAAACGTTACGCAATTCACTCACGATTCTGTGCGGGAGGAGGTCCTGGATCCTCCACGTGAGGGTCCATCCTGATGCCTCCGACCTCAGCTCTCCTTTCTTTGCTCCTATAAATAAAATAATGAGGCAGGTGTTTGTGCAGAAGGTGTGTGTGCTCTGAAGGAGCAGGTGAGGAGCAGGTGAGGAGCGGCTGACATTTGGTTCGACTGGTTTCACTTTGATGTGGCCTCCTGCGTCACGTCCTGAACTTCAGTGCTCCTGACAAGCTGAGGTCTGATTGGAGGGGAAAGTCATTGTTCTGCAGACTCCAAACACCCCCAGAGGAGGGGGGGGGGCACATCACATAATGAGCGAGGGGGTTCTCTGAATGAAGCCAGGTCATGTGGTGTGATGGAGTTTCTGCACGGTTTGTTCGCAGCGATGCGGAACGACCACGAGGACGAAAAGGAAGAGGAGGAGGAGGAGGAGTGAAGCCTCTGAGGTCACAGGTTCATCCTGGTTCATGACTGAGTTTAATAATCTGACAAACAGGAAACAAGCCTCTCTAGAGTGGAGTCAGAGTGGAGGAGGTCTCACTCTCTTCATGTAGAAGCTTCCTTCATTAAAACGTGGACCGGTGCTTTTTATGACACGCAGTTCAAGAGAGGTCAAAGGAAGGACTTAAAGTCACGCGCTGTAGGCTTTTATTTTGAAAAGGTTGGTTCTGAGCTGAGTCTTAAATGAGCTGAGTGAGTCAGAGCTGTGGATGTTTGGAGGGAGAAAGTTCCAGAGAGGGAACAGAGAGGGGGTCCAGGGCCAATGAGTTCAGATTTACTGCAGCTCAGTTCAAAACCATCCCTGTTGGTCCAGTGTGAGGTCAGGAGGTCAGTCTGTGAGAGTGGAAAGATGGCAGCGTGATGGCGCCGGTGGAGATGCAGAGCTGAGCATCATCAGCGTAGCAGCTGAAGTTGATGGCGGCGTGTGAAGGTTTCTTATTCTGTCGAGGACAAACCTGACGAAGCTGGACTTTCTACACCTCGTCAGTCTGCTGCTCTCCAGGTTAATAATGACTTTAATAATGAGTGTAAACAAGGCAGCGCACAGGAAAGGAGAGCCGGCTGGTTCAGAGCTACAGGCCCTTACAGTTGGCTCTGGTCTCTGGGGGTTTCAGTCTACAGGGGACCACTTTGATCCGGAGCACACAGAGTCTCTCAGTTTGATGAATAAAAGAGATTAAATCCACGTTTCAGCTTCTCTAACTCATCTCTGTCCTGAGTTTCTGACTCACCGTCACAGAAAGTCTTTTTTTTTATTGCTCTCGTGAGAGAAATGTTTTCTAATTGGGTCAGATGTCCTGACCAATGAGAGGAAACTCCGGCAGGCTATTCCTGGAACAATACGAGCCTGTGAGGACAGCCGCAGGGATCAGTTCACTTTCAGCTGGACGAGTTTGGCTGAGAGTTGGATGGAACATGAAGCTCAGGATCTCAGGAGAGGCTGATGTCCAAACCTCCAACCTCATCAGACCTGATGGATAAAATGAAAAAATAAAGCAACAATGAAAACGTTCAGCTCAAAGTCCTGCACAGAAAAGCCTGTGTCTGTACCTTTAAATGCTAATGAGCTGTTTGGCCACGCCCCTCTGAAACTTGATGTTTCAGATCCTGTAGTCAATCCTTCCAGATACCCCTCTGTTAAAGCCTTTAGGCAGAGTTTAAAGAGGTGGTGTTTCAAAAACAAACGTCTGAATGTTGGATACCAGAACCAAAAGTGGGCGGAGTTTCATGAGATTGGCTCAAAGTGTGACATCACAGATTGGTGAATTCCATTCAAAGAGGATTTCGGGTCCAAAAGTTACAGAGAAACTTTATTTGATGTCAATTTAAACCAGAGAAGTTCGACTTTGTTGCAATACAGCAGCGGAGGAGGCTTCTGGAGTGATTTAAAGAGACAGCAGCTCAAATGAAATGTGTGAATGTTTGAATCAGGGTCTGAAATGAGGATAAAGATGCTGACGCATGTGGACTCTGAAGATCAGTCAAACTAAAATATTAACACTCGAACGAACGCTTCAGTGAGTGAAAAACTTCAGTTAAAATCAAAGACAGCTCAGAGGTTTGATTTATAGAAACTTTAATGTCAAAGCTGAAGACATGATGCTGGTAGAAAACAACGCTCCGTCCAGACGCCGTCACACTGGAGGTCATGTGACAAACTAAACCACCTGAGAGGTTCAGTGGTGCAGAGTTAGAACAGCAGCGCCTCTCAAATCCTTTTTACAGGTTCTTCTTCCTCTGGCTGTAAACTCCCCCTCCGGCTTCTTCTTCCCTTTTTCACGCCCGAGCAGACAGAGATCAGACGGGGGGGGGGGGGGGGGGGGGGGGGGTCCTGCACACACACACCCTGCTGAGGTGTTTTCCCCGCTGGGTGACAGTTTGAGTTCATCGAGTCTCTGCAGCTGAAAACACCTGCTCAGATTCACTTTCAGTTTGAGGCTCCTGTCACATCTTCAGCCCACGGTGCGCAGAGTTTGGTAACTTCTCTTCTGAGAGCTCAGCAGCGGCGTCTGAGTGTCCACGTCCCGAGAAAAAAACCCGTCCTCTGCGGGCGCGGCAGAGACACACTCGAGTCCAGCCGTACACCAGACTGTTGAGGAAACCCTGAGAGGCCGAGGTCAAAGCCTGAGAGGAGAGAGAGGACGACCATGACTGTCCGCATGAGGTCATAGACCCGGTTTAAACACAAGAGCAAAAATATCTGACTGTAAATGGACAAAAAAAAACTCCCCCCAAAAAAACAAAACATGCTTCAAGAAATCAAAAACAAGCACTCACATCAAAAACACAACGAGACACAAAGAAGAAAAACAAATCCAAAAATATTAAGAAGAAGAAGAAGAAGAAGAAGAAGAAGAAGGAGGAGGAGGAGGAGGAGGAGGAGGAGGAGGAGGAGGAGGAGGAGGAGGAGAAGAAGAAGAAGAAGAAGAAGAAGAAGAAGAAGAAGAAGAAGAAGAAGAAGAAGAAGAAGAAGAAGAAGAAGAAGAAGAAGAAGAAGAAGAAGGAGGAGGAGGAGGAGGAGGAGGAGGAGGAGGAGGAGGAGGAGGAGAAGAAGAAGAAGAAGAAGAAGAAGAAGAAGAAGAAGAAGGAGGAGGAGGAGGAGGAAGAGGAGGAGGAGAAGAAGAAGAAGGAGGAGGAGAAGAAGAAGAAGAAGAAGAAGAAGAAGAAGAAGAAGAAGAAGAAGAAGAAGAAGAAGAAGAAGAAGAAGGAGGAGAAGAAGAAGAAGAAGAAGAAGAAGAAGAAGGAGGAGGAGGAGGAAGAGGAGGAAGAGGAGGAGGAGGAGGAGGAGGAGGAGGAGGTGCCCAGCATCCAAGAAACAAGGAAGTGATTCACAACATGCAGGAAACGACCTGAGAGGGAGACTGAAGAAAACACACAGAAACAAAAAGACATGATGAATAAATGACAAGAAAACACGACAAGAAAATACAACAAGATCTCAAAAGGAGGATAAAACAGAGAGTGAAGAAGAAGAAGAGAGGCAGGTTCAAATCCCGCTGACTGACCTGTGATATGAAGAGCACCACCCCGGCCTCGCCCTGACCTGCAGACGGCTTCATCACCTGCAGAGACGCCAGAGTCACCGCTGAGGAGAAACACAAACAGCGTTTAGACTCCGCCCCCTCAGAGCACCCTGAGCTCCCACAGCCTCCCGCTGAACCTGGACACACCTGGACCCCAAAACAGGACGAAGATCAGCGGGTACAGGATCATCCGCACGTCCATCTCACGGAACGACGCCCTCTGCTGGTTGCCTACGTAACCGTTTGACGTCACGACCCGCCTGTGAAGGTGACGGGCTTTGACGATCAGCACCTGAAAGAAGAGCAGAACCCATTAATGACAGCACAGCGCACTTTGAACGCCCCGCCCTCTCGTGTCTCGTTACTCACTATGATGCCGAGAAGCGTGATGAAGAAGGTGGCGAGGAAGATGGCGATGCGGTAGATGTGTAGCGCTCTGCAGATTCTGATTGGCTGGAGCTCCTCGGAGTTAAAGTACAACGCTCCGGTGTGCATCAGGAGACACCTGGTTTGGTACGGTGCACAGTGAGGGTCAAAACAAAGTCAGACATGAGCTATTTGCAGAGACCGTAGGTCATGTGACCTTCTGATGTGGCGTTTCAGTCACCTGTAGGGCTGGCTGAAGTTGGCCTGACACTGGCTGATGTTCTCTTGTATAGACGCCGGCATCATCAGCATAACGGGAAACACTCTGCAAACGATGAGAGGAAGTTAAACACATTTTACATCCATAACTTCACCAAAACATGTTCGTTAAATGAGAGAGGGATCAGGAGACTGAGCTGCACTCACCCTGACAGCAGCGCTGTGGTTTTGTTAGCCGTGCTCACCCTGTTGGAAAACTGTGGACAGATTCAGAAAGGAGCTTTAATGAAGAGGACGAGCCTCAGTGTTCATGTTTGATTCCTGAAGACGGGACACAAACACCACACAGAGGTCTCTCTGCTCAGTTAGAAACACCTGTGTGTTCTCCTGCCTGTACCTGGACGGAGTATCCACTGAAGCAGCTGTACAGTTTCTCCCTGACGGCTGCGTACAGGTTCCACATGAAGTTCAGCGTGTAGAGGAAGGAGGCCATGTACAGGACCTGACAGAACAAAACCAGAGACCAGAGTTCAGGAGAGTCTGGAGCTTGTTTGTGTCTCTCTGGATGTAAACATCTCGCTCTGAAGAGGAGCCGCTCCGTGCCTCCCAACAAAAGATGTGGGTCAGGAATGTTTGTGGGTTTTTTTTTTTCTGGGGTCAGTCTTTACATCCAGTCTTTGGTCTGATGATGACCCAGATCAGGGTCCATTCTGGACTGGGTCATGTGGGAACAAATCCTCCAAAATACCAGGACAAGATCTCTTTTTACTTTCTTGTGTGAACGGAGAGCTGAGTGTTTGTAGCATTTCCAGGAACTTTAGGGGCGGAGCCTATTTACAGCCTGATTTATAACAACAACCTCAAATATAATAAATCAATGAAATGTAATAACTGACCCAAACTGTAACAAGTTTTTACATTTTGGGTTTGATTACATGATTACATACAAGGCCCGACTGGTCGATGCCCCCCGGCTGTGATGGACTTGGTCTAGAACCTCCTAATCAATGGTCTTCTTTGTCTTCTCGCTCTTTTGGGTCATTTTCACTGAAAGGCCTTCGTTGCTGTCTTGCTGTCCTGGTCTTTGGTTCCACCAGTTGGAACGCAGACTAAGAATGGGCCACAGAAACAGTTTAGTTCTGGGGAACTTAGAAGGACCAACTTATTTTACGATAACGTCCCATCTGTGATCTTTGAGCAGGATTATTTAGTCCCCAAAGGTCTTCAAGTTCCTGGTTTTCACCCCAACAGACAGCCTGGATCTGTCTGTCTTTGTTCTGGGAACAAATGTTTAAGTGGAGAGGAAGTCCTATTCTCACGCTACTGAACCTGAATTCTCAGAGCCGCCTCAGTAAAAGTTTGGAATCCTGACGACTAGAGCCTGAGGGCCACGTGGAGGAAGACTCCACTAGTTTGGATTTTCCCAAGAACAACAAAGAAGCTGATAAAACTCTCCTAGATCAGGTCCTTCATGGTCGGGTTTCCTGGCAGACAACTTTCTCTCCCTGCAGTGAGAAACGTTTTAGTTTGGACGTTTCGTTTTAGCAGAACTCTTCCCTCTAGGTGGAAGTTTTGTCAGATTTTTGTCGCAAACACTCTGAAACTTTCTGTTTCAGCTGCTCATTAGAGGAGGAAGTTGTGATTTTCCAGCTGGAAGTGGATCTGCAGGGTTCATGCCAAGCTTCATGTGACGGTTCCTTATTTTGGTCTGATTTGAAAGAAAGATGCAGCGGTTTGTTCCGAGCTGAAGGAAACCCCTCGCTTTCTCCAAACGTGTGAAAGAGCCAAAAACTTTCCCTGAAACCTTTTAATCACACCGGGGACGGCATTTATTTTAGCAAACAGTTCAAAGAGGTGAAATGTTCTTGACCTTTAAAGGAGCAGTCTGCATTTTTCTCCTCTTTGCATGATATCAAGCTTTCTTTCTGCACAGAAGAATGATAATTAGCGTATTGTAGTGTAGCATAGCGTAGTGTAGCGTAATGTAGTGTAGTGTAATGTAGCGTAGTGTAGTGTAGCGTAGCATAGTGTAGCGTAATGTAGTGTAGTGTAGTGTAGCGTAGTGTAGTGTAGCGTAGTGTAGTGAAGTGTAATGTAGTGTAGTGTAGCGTAGTGTAGTGTAGCATAGTGTAGTGTAGTGAAGCGTAGTGTATCGTAACGTGGTGTAGCGTAGTGTAGTGTAGCGTAGTGAAGCGTAGTGTAGTGTAGTGTAGCATTGCATAGTGTAGTGTAGTGTAGTGTAGTTTATCGAGTGTAGTGTAGTGTATCGAATGTAGCGTAGCGTAGTGTAGCGCAGTGTAGCGCAGTGTAGCGTAGTGTAGTGTAGCGTAGTGTAGTGTAGCATAGTGTAGTGTAGTGTAACATAGTGTAGTGAAGTGTAGTGAAGTGTAGTGTATCGTAACGTGGTGTAGCGTAGCGTAGCGTAGTGTAGTGTAGTGTAGAGTAGCGTTGCTTAGTGTAGTGTAGTGTAGTGTAGTGTAGTTTATCGAGTGTAGTGTAGTGTATCGAATGTAGCGTAGCGTAGTGTAGTGTAGTGTAGCGTAGCGTAGTGTAGTGAAGTGTTACCTGCTCCACGGTGTGCAGGTGGAAACAGTGACGGTTCAGGCGGCTGCAGCGCTGGGAGAAGAGGGCGGCTCCGATCAGCCAGCAGAGAGCAAGCAGCAGGTCTGAGACACTGAGCAGGAACAGAGGCTGCAGCTACACACACACACACACACACACACACACACACACACACACACAACATCACAGTTAGTTTTATACATCATTACGTGAAGTCACAGCTCTGCTTTGACTCAAAAACGTCGCTTATGATCTAAACCGTCATTTTTTTTAATGATAAACTCTGACTCCGCCCCCTTCAGTGAGCAGAAAAAAAGGTTAACTTTAGGTGACTGACCTCCGGTTTGCGTCTGAGTCTCTGTGACATCACAGAGACGATGATGGAGCCTGAACCCAGAACACTGAAACACAAAAAGCAGAGTCAAACATGATGAGAAACATCGTTTTACAAACGCTACACTGAGACGCAATGTGGTGACTTCCACTACAGAGTCATGTCTGTTTTTGATGTAACTGACCAATGGCTAAGTCCCGCTCTCAGACATGATGAGCCAATCACAGAGTGTTCATCCATCCACATACACTCAGACATTCTCTGTCCGTTAAAATGCAGGGAGTCAATTAGGTCAATTTTTTCTGGGATTTGAAGTTTGAAGGTGGTCACATGGTGTTCATCAGGTACATGCAGCTGTGACACAAGGTATCCTGAGAGGCTGGGTGACCGGGTGCATTTTTAACCCTTTCCTCTTTGGATAAAGTTGTGCTGTAGACACAACATGAACTCAACGTGAATAAAACGAACGAGGATGTTTACGTCTGTTCTGAGGTCAGTAAAGAAATATAAAGTTATCTTTAACATCTCTAACGTTAGCTAACGTTAGCCTAGCGTTAGCTCCTAGCTGTGTTGTTCGTCATGTCTCTTTGTTTGTTGGAGCTCATTGGCCTGTTTTGTTCTAGTTTTTGTTCTTTGGTGATCGTCCATCATTGTTAGCTGTTGTCCAAAGGGCTCTAGTTAAGCTAACGTTAGCTTCTGGAGCTTAGCTTCATTAGCTTATCTGTAATAGCCCAGATAACAAAGGTTGTCACCTTCAGCAGTAAAATGATTCATATATCCTCCAATGAGGAGTTCAGACTCTGTTGGTTCCTTCTAGATGATCTGTGATCCTGTGAAACGTCTCCTACTGTGACACCTGCCATAGTGCCTGACACTGAATGTTCATTGGTTGAGTGAGTGGAGGGGGCGGGGCTTGGCTGAGCTCAGTTCTACTGGTTTTGGTCCTTGTCTCTTTTGTTCAGTGAGGTTTTCTGGATGTTTCAATGATTTTATATATTTTTTTTAGATATTGTTGAAGTGTTTGCTCCCTCAGTCCCTCACAGAGCGGTGAACCTCTTCCTAGCCTCTCTGGAGCTACCTTTTTATTCCCAGTCATGTGACCAACCTGTTGATGATTCACTCAGTCAGCTGGAGATGTTTCAGTGTTTTGTTTTCCATTTCCCATTTATAAATTTAAAACGAGTTTATTACATCTTTGTGTGTAACTCGCTGACCTGAGCAGGGCCATGACCAGCTGGATCCACCTGACGGCCTCATACACCTGCAGACACACAGCAGACCCCAGGTCAGTTCAACAGAAAGTCTCACTCACACAGGAAACACAGAAACGTCAACAGCACGCCGAGGTGAACAGGAAGTGAAAACAGGCGAGCCTGAAGGAGTGAATAAAGAAAATATGAACACGTCTGAACACGCTCCAGATTTAAAATAGAAAAACAAGAGAGTAAAGAACACGGAGGAGGAGGAAGTGAGTGGAGGAAGCTGAACTTTATCTGAAACTGGATGAAAAGTACGAAACGGTCCGTTCAGGTCTTTGGAGAGCTGAGACTGAAACTGAGTCTGAACCGTTTCTACAGAACGTCGACTGACGAGTCCAAATGTTTGTTTCAGAGTACAGCATCACTTTGTGATATTCTTTGTTTTTATTCTAAAAAACTTTCATATTTGGAGACTCAGTGGATCTGAAGCCTCATCGCTCAAAGCTGCAGTTCCTGGAGCGTCCACTGGAGGCAGAACATAGACGTGTTTACAGCCCCGTACAAACACATCGGGACTCTTTTAGCTCATTTTGCTTTCAATGACAGTTTGACAGCAGATCAAGGATTACACTTAGGTGGAATTAGGGGCGTGGCCTCTTTGATTGGCTGTGTTTTGTCTCTGTTGCCTTGAAACGGTTGGTCCAGTTGCATCCTTACATTTTCTGTCTGTCTTCATGTTTGTGACTCACAGCTCAGAGTGTTTTGGTCTCTAACGTCCTAAAAACTCCTTAAAAACAGACTGTTCCAAGTTCAGGTAAGATTCAGAGCTCTTAAAGTAGTTTCTACATTTGTTTGGGACGATTTTCAAACCTCATCAAACTCTCTGACTGTCACACCGAGGTGAGACGAGCCACAGATGTCAGAGAGTGAAACTCTGAAACAGAAGAAGAAGTTTAGGCCCCAAAGAGATGAGACTGAAACCTGCAGCAGGTTTGAAACCTGCTGCTCGGTTTCTCTCATGACTTTTCAAACCTGAGAGCTGAAACTGCAAAGAGCTGAAACTACAGACTCATCAGAACAGGAGGCTGGGTTCTGTTTGGACCCTCCACTCTGTTCTCTCTGTTTCTGTATCGTTTATCTTCTCTGACTCTGACAACAATCTCAGGTTGAATCAAACATCGTTACATGACCAGCAGAAATGAGCTTCAGTGTCACTGTCCTCACTCCTGCTCCTGTTCCAGCACCAAAAATAATTTACAATTAATTACAGCAAATGAAAGCTTCAGTTATTAGTGATGTGAGCAGCTGTGTGGAAGAAACACTCCAGGTTGATTTACAGCAGTGAGAAACGTCCCTGTTATAAGCCAGTGACACTCATTACCACCAACACCACTAATACTACTAATACTACCACTAATACTACTAATACTACTAATACTACCACTAATACTACCACTAATACTACCACTAATACTACCACTAATACCACTAATACCACTATTACTACTAATACTACTAATACTACTACCACTACTACTACTACTACTACTACTACTACTACTACTACTACTACCACTACTACTACCACTACTACTACTACCACCACTAATACTACTACTATAGTACCACTAATACTACCACAAATACTACTAATACTAACACTCATACTACTAATACTACCACTAATACTACTAATACTACCACTAATACTACCACTTATACTACTAATACTACCACTTATACTACTGATACTACCACTAATACTACTAATACTGCTACTAATACTACCGCTGATACTACTAATACTACCACTAATACTACTAATACTACCACTAATACTACTAATACTGCTACTAATACTACCGCTGATACTACTAATACTACCACTAATACTACTAATACTACCACTAGTACTACTAATACTACCACCACTTATACTACTAATACTACCACTTATACTACTAATACTACCACTAATACTACTAATACTGCTACTAATACTACCGCTGATACTACTAATACTACCACTAATACTACTAATACTACCACTAATACTACTAATACTACCACTAATACTACCACTTATACTACTAATACTACCACTTATACTACTGATACTACCGCTAATACTACTAATACTACGAATACTACAAACACTACTAATACTACTAATACCACTAATACTACCACTGATACTACTAATACTACTACTGATACTACCACTAATACTACCACTAATACTACGACTGATACTACCACTAATACTACCACCACCACAAAGTTCAAATATGACATAAAAACACTGGGACAGAAATTCAAACTGTGGAGACACTGAGTCAGAATAGCGAGTTCACATCTTAACATAAAATTCAAAAAGATGACAAAAAAGGCAGAATCACAAGATAAAAAAATCAACTAATGACAAAAATCAAACAATGAAACAAAAAGTCAAAATTTACAAGACAGTGAGTCAAACTTCAGAGATAAAAGGTGAAACTCTGGAACTACAATTCAGAATAACTGGATAAAATGTTGAAATAATGAAAAAAGTCAAAATACTGACACAAAAAGTCAAAAAATGAGATATAAATGCATAAAAATAAAGAATTTTAACACATTAAGACCAGATGATGAGATAAAAATCTGCTATATTTGGATTATAATCGAATTATGTGATTAAAACGTCAAAAAGTGATGTGAAAAATCATTTCAAGTCCTGTTTCTAACCCCATCATTAGTTCAGAATCCTTACGCTGCTGAAAATAAGATCTGATGGTTTTAACTCTGAACTCAGAGGTTCAACACGTGGTTCAGTGTTTGCAGTGCAGGTCTCAGACTGGCTCTGAGGTGCTGTGGAGTGAAGTCTTACCTGAGTCCAGTCCTCAGGTGAGGTTGTGTTTCTGGCTGTGCCGTTAGTCAGATCCAGCAGACTCTGAGCAGGAAACATGATGAAAACTTTCAAAGTCAAATCAAAATAATGAAAATAAGGAACATGTAGACCAGGTCTCAGTCTGGATGAGGGACTGTTAGACCTGCAGCAGACCGTGAAGGACTTTATTCAAGAGCTCACACACAGGAGGCAGGATTCAGTCTCACTAACCCTGCCCACTTTCATACCATAGCCACGCCCCCTTCATGACATGGACATGGAGGCTGAGACTAGACCAGACCAGGTCCTAAGATGGCCTTCTTTAGCGCCACCCTCAGGACTAACTTCACCCTGTGTCATAGACGTCAGACTGCTTTGCTGATTCAAAAAAGTCCATCTGTGTTATGTTGCCACCTGCTGGTGTGAAGGAGTAAGAAACAGGTGTTCAGGTCTTCAACCACCCGAAACTAAATCACTGAGATCTGATTTAAAGCTTTAATAATAATAATAATAATAATAATAATAATAATAATAATAATAAATATAATAAATATAATAAATATAAATTTTATTTATAATTACCATTCAGGCTACCAAAGGTCACTTTACACAGATAAAAACAGTTCAACAGTTCATTGAATAGAACAGCAGAATAAGATAGAATAAAATAAGAGAACCCACAGGTGAACCCACAGGTGAACCCACCTGTAGTCCTGGTTCTGAGCCTCTTCGGCCCGTCCCTGTTTCTCTCTTTGTTTTCTCTCTTTGTTCCTCCCTCTTTAGTCCCAAACAGCTCCTGGAGCTTTGTGTCTCTGTTCAGACTGTTTCAGGCCGTCTGTGAGTCTGTGTCGCCCTCTGCTGCTCAGTCACTGCACTGCAGGCACATCCAGAGATAACTCTGGTCCACCTGGAGCACTGAAGACTTCTCCATTGTTTTTCTTTTTCATTTTATTTCATAGGCAAAATATTTCAGTCACTTTTTTGAAACTATTTCATTATTTTACTTTGAAACTTTTTCAATCAGGGAGGGCCACTTCTGTCCTGGACTTCTATTCTATTCTATTCTCTTCAGTCCGGACATGCTCATGGGGTTTTCAGGCTGACTCTGGGGTGTCCTTGGCAGGAGAATGGAGGATAAACAGTTTGTTCAAATTCAGACTTCAGGATTTCAAAAATAAAAAGACAAATTTCAAATTATGAATAAAAATCCTGAAAGAAAAAAGTCAAAGAATTTACCAGAAAATACAGACAACCCTTGTCAACGTGGCATTAGTCTCAACATTCTGTGGGTATAAAAAGCTGGTGCTGTCAGTAAGTCATTCCCAGGTCATCATTCCAGCAGCCATGAACACACCACGTCACTTAAAGGACGAGCAGCGCCACCTGGAGCTCTTTTTATCCCCAAGATAAACAAACAAACAGCGGAGCCGTTTTATTCACCATGTTCAGGTTTTTCTCTTTAGACAAAACATAAGATAGCACACACACCTTTATTCAAGCCACAGCAGGTAAATTTACAGAGTTAAAGCAACAAAGTGTCTCCTGAGAAACATGACGATAAGAACACATCACATGGGACAATATAACAAGAGTTAATCAGAAAACAACAACAGTTAAAACAGCGTCTGAAAGGATCCGGACATGTGGTCCATCAGAGCCGACTGCTAGGCCATCGTTCTTCTTTAAGCCTCCACAGGGTCCACAAGGTCCAGAGGGTCCACAAGGTCCAGAGGGTCCACAAGGTCCAGAGGGTCCACAAGGTCCAGAGGGCAGTCCAAGACTGAGCTGGTCTTCTTCACCAGTCTGTTAGCTCAGTTAGCCATGTCACTGATTAGCATGATGCCTCTCTGCCCTCTGGTAATGGGTTAGCACGGCTAGCTTGTCCATCTTATAGTAGATAGAGCTTACATTCCCCATAACCATGGATGAAAGACAGCTCACACCACAGTACCAGCACGTCGTCCTCGCCTCCTTCTCATCTCACAGGGAACATCCGGCCTAGCTTCCATTAGCTTTGACATGCTACAGGCTGCTCACAGCTGATCTCAGGGCTAGTGTGACCATGTTTACACGCAGGATCTCCGGACACAGGAACAAAAATAGTCAAAGCGTCACTGCAAATGTAACCAGTTTGGTGTTCATGGTCAAAAAATGAGCCATGAAAAGTAATAACAGGCTCAAAATATGAAGATAAACAAAAAGGGAAGAAATAAATAGAAAAAAAAGGACAAGGAAGAGAGCGCTGCTGCAACAAAACAGATCTGAATCAAGATAAAAGAGTGAAGAATTCCTGGATTACTGTGAGACTTAATGAAACACTGAACAGGATCAAGTTCAAAACATTCAGCATTTTAATCTTTAACTTCAAAATATAAAAACAATCAATAACTCAACTTTATAACACATGACACCATGAAGCTTCAAGGTTTCAAATCTCAGATATGAAACATGTCAGTCATATGAATATACATCAATATGTAACAAATAAATAAATAAACATGGCAAACGCATGAAGAAAACCGCAGCATGGATAAAACACAGAAACAAAGATTTCTTTAGGATCCTTTCCATCAAGTATTTATCACTTTAAGTCCAAACGACACAAACAAACATGTTCAAAAGACAAAAAACAAAGAAACAGTTTGTTCAGGTCGAGGTCAGTGAGGTAGAGGCGAAAAACCATCAGGGAAAAAATCATAAAACCCTCTGGAAAAAAAGTCCTCTACCACTCCAGGACCAAGACCTGAACTCTGAACACCTCAGTGTAAGGTCAGTACGAGCTCAGTGTGAGGTCTGTATGAGGTCGATATGAGGTCAGTGTGAGGTCTGTATGAGAGCAGTGTAAGAGCAAGTGTGAGGTCAGTGTGAGGTCAGTGTGAGGTCAGTGTGAGGTCAGTGTGAGGTCAGTGTGAGGTCAGTGTGAGGTCAGTGTGAGGTCAGTGTGAGGTCAGTGTGAGGTCAGTGTGAGAGCAGTACAAGAGCAAGTGTGAGGTCGATATTAGGTCAGTGTGAGGTCAGTGTGAGGTCGGTGTGAGGTCGGTGTGAGGTCAGTGTGAGGTCAGTGTGAGGTCGGTGTGAGGTCGGTGTGAGGTCAGCCACTGCAACAGCCAGTACTGAACAGATCTTTAGTCCAAGGAGCAAATCCTTGTTCAGGTACATCCTTGAGCCAAACTCCTGATCTCTGTACGGGAACGTCCTGAGGTTGAACCCCTGAGTGTGACCTCCATGTTGAAGGCCGAGCAGGCAGAAGACCAGTCCTGGTTCAGCCTCAGGGACTCTGCAGGTTAACAGAGAAGCAAACAGGAAGAGGAAACATCAGCACTAAGAAATCTGGACTCAACTGAGGAACAAAGTTAGGAAACAGTTTCATGCTCACCTGCAGCTCAGAGTGCACAGCATCAGCAGCATCAGGAGGAACCAGGACTGTCTTCTAACTCTGGATAGGACCGAGGACGACTCCAGGCGGGTTCAGGACCGAGGAGGACTCCAGGCGGGTTCAGGACCGAGGACGACGCCAGGCGGGTTCAGGACCGAGGACGACGCCAGGCGGGTTCAGGACCGAGGACGACGCCAGGCGGGTTCAGGACCGAGGACGACGCCAGGCGGGTTCAGGACCGAGGACGACGCCAGGCGGGTTCAGGACCGAGGACGACTCCAGGCGGGTTCCGGACTCAGGTTGACTCCAGAAATGTTCAGGACTAAGGACGACGCTAGGTGAGCTCAGGACTGAGGAGGACGCCAGGTGAGCTCAGGACTGAGGATGACACCAGGTGGGTTTAGTACCAAGAACGACTCCAGGAGTGTCCAGGACTCAGGGCGACTCCAGGCGGGTCCAGGACCAAGGGCGACTCCAGGCGTTCATCACCACAGGAAGCAGGCAGCCTGAGAACAGAGGTACACAGAGACCACTTTTCCTCTGATTCACACTCTGGGTAACAGTAAAACCTGCAGCTTTGAATCTGAGGGAATAGTTCCTGGAACCTTAAGGTCCAGATTCTTTAAGGTGGAAACACAACACCAGCATTTAGCATCTTCTCACCTTCAGTCTGGATGAAGAGGAGCAGGAACAGATCCTCCGTCTGACGCTGCTGCTGCTGATCACCTCCTGAGGTTTGGAGGGAAGAAGCAGAGACGCAAGCGCACCCAGAGACAAACCCTCAGACTGACACACATCAGGTCCAGGACTAAGAGAAACCCTGAGACACACATCTGGTCCAGGACTCAAATACATAAATACAGGAACACAAAGGTAAAATAAAAAAAAACCCCAAACCATTACACATGATGAAGTTTACATTCAAGTTCACTCAGGTCACAATCTGAGAAAAACAAACCATCCTGATCCAGATCCTCTGTCCACGATGAAGTGATTCCATGATGAAGTGAGTCCATGATGAAGTGGTGACTGTTGGTGTTGTTGGTTTTATTTTCCCGTCTTTTCTTTTGGTGAACTTTGTTCCCTTCAGTCGTTTCCTTTGACTCTTTTGTAAACTTTTTCTTTAGGGGCTGAAATGAAGTCGTTTGCTCATCCAGACTTTGATGTTTTTGAGAGATCGTTTTGTGAGCTCGATGTTTTGTTCATGAAATTCCCTTCTGTGAACCTCAACCTTTCATCCTGTCAGTTTTTGTGCTCATTTTAGAGCCCAGCAATCAAGCTTTGGTGTCACAAAGATCCTCTGATACATACAAAACAAACACAGCAACAACAAACGCAGCAACACACAGTAACAAATTTGGTGACAACGTGTAGCAGCAACAAACGCAACAGCAACAAATGCAGCAACATTAAACAACATACACAGCAACAAAAAACAACAGCAACATATGAGGCAACCAAAGCAGCAACAACAAACGCAGAAACACACAAAACAACAAACTTGGGGACAACACATGCAGCAACACATTAAGCAACACATGCAGCACCAAGAAATGCAGAACCAACAAACAGCAACAAATGCAGCAACCAAAGCAGCAGCACAAAACGCAGCAACATACAAAATAACAACACATGCAGCAACAACAAATGCAGCAACACACACAGTAACAAATTAAGTGACAACATAGAGCAGCGACAAACGCAGCACCAACAAACAGCAACAAACACAGCGACAAATGCAGCAGCAACAAATGCAGACAACATACACTAACAAATTTAGTGACAACACATGAAGCAACACATGCAGTAACAACAAACAAAGCAGCAAAATACACAGTAACAAATTTAGTGACAACATGTAGCAGCAACAAACGCAACAGCAACAAATGCAGCAACAACAAACATACACAACAACAACAAACAACATATGCAGCAACCAATGCATCAGCACCAAACGCAGCAACATACAAAATAACAAACTTGGTGACAACACATGCAGCAACACATTTAGCAACACAAGCAGCAACAAATGCAGCAACATACACAGTAACAAATTTAGTGACAACATGTAGCTGCAACAAATGCATTAACAAAATTAATAACAAATACAGCACCAACACACAGCAACAAACGCAGCACCAAATGCAGCAGCAACAAATGCAGCAATATATACAGCAACACATTAAGCAACACATTAAGCAACACATGCAGCCACAACAAATTCAGCAGCAACATACACAGTAACAAATTTAGTGACATGTAGCAGCAACAAACGCAACAGCAATAAATGCAGCAACATACACAATAACAAACTTAATGACAACAATCACAGCAGCAACACACAGCAACAAATTCAGCAAAATTAAACATACAGAGCAACATCAAACAACAGCAACATACACAGCAACCAATGAAGCAGCGCTAAACGCAGCAACACACAAAAAAACAAAAACAAACTTAGTGACATCAAATGGAGCAACAACACATGCAGAAGCAACACATGCAGCAAAAAATGCAGCAACATACACAGTAAGAAATTTAGTGACAACATGTAGCAGCAAGAATTGCAGCAACAACACATGCAGCAGCAACAAATGCAGCAGCAACAAACAGCAACAAATGCAGAAGGAACACATGCAGCAGCAACAAACACAGCAACATACACAGAAACAAATTGAGTGACATCATGAAGCAGCAACTAATGCAACAGCAACAAATCCAACAGCAAGAAATGCAGACGACACAGTAACAAATTTAGTGAAATGAAGTGACAACACATGAAGCAACACGATAAAAAACATCAACAGCAACACATGAAGCAACACATGCAGTAACAACAAACAAAGCAGCAAAATACACAGTAACAAATTTAGTGACAACAAGAAGCAGCAACAAACGCAACAATAAAATGCAGCAACAACAAACAACAACAACATATGCAGCAACCAATGCATCAGCACCAAACGCAGCAACATACAAAACAACAAACTTGGTGACAACACATGCAGCAACACATTAAGCAACACATGCAGCAACACATGCAGCAACAACAAATGCAGCAAAACACACAGTAACAGATTTAGTGACAACATGTAGCAGCAACAAACGCAATAAACTTAATGACAACAAATGCAGCACCAACAAACACAGTAACAAATTTAGTGACAACATGTATCAGCAAGAATTGCAGCAACAACACATGCAGCAGCAACAAACACAGCAACAAACAGCAGCAAACAGCAACAAACAGCAACACATGCAGCAGCAACAAACGCAGTAACAAATTTAGTGACAACATGTATCAGCAAGAATTGCAGCAACACATGTAGCAGCAACAAAAGCAGCAAGAAATGCAGCAGCAAGAAATGCAGCAACAACTGCAGCAACAACAAACAGCAACAAATGCAGCACCAACAAACAGCAACAAATGCAGCAGCAACGAACAGCAACAAATGCAGCAGCAACAAACACAGCGACAAATGCAGCAGCAACGAACACAGCGACAAATGCAGCAGAAACAAACACAGCGACAAATGCAGCAGCAACAAACAGCAACAAATGCAGCAGCAACAAACAGCAACAAATGCAGCAGCAACGAACAGCAACAAATGCAGCACCAACAAACACAGCGACAAATGCAGCAGCAACAAACAGCGACAAATGCAGCAGCAACAAACAGCAAGAAATGCAGCAGCAACAAACACAGCGACAAATGCAGCAGCAACAAACAGCAACAAATGCAGCAGCAACAAACAGCAGCAAATGCAGCACCAACAAACAGCAACAAATGCAGCACCAACAAACAGCAACAAATGCAGCAGCAACAAACACAGCGACAAATGCAGCAGCAACAAACACAGCGACAAATGCAGCAGCAACGAACAGCAACAAATGCAGCAGCAACAAACACAGCGACAAATGCAGCAGCAACAAACACAGCGACAAATGCAGCAGCAACAAACACAGCGACAAATGCAGCAGCAACGAACAGCAACAAATGCAGCAGCAACAAACATAGCAACAAATGCAGCAGCAACAAACAGCAACAAATGCAGCAGCAACAAACAGCAGCAAATGCAGCACCAACAAACAGCAACAAATGCAGCAGCAACAAACACAGCGACAAATGCAGCAGCAACTGCAGCAACAAACAGCAAGAAATGCAGCAGCAACAAACACAGCGACAAATGCAGCAGCAACGAACAGCGACAAATGCAGCAGCAACAAACAGCAAGAAATGCAGCAGCAACAAACAGCAACAAATGCAGCAGCAACAAACAGCAGCAAATGCAGCACCAACAAACAGCAACAAACAGCAACAAATGCAGCAGCAACAAACAGCAGCAAATGCAGCACCAACAAACAGCAACAAATGCAGCACCAACAAACAGCAAGAAATGCAGCACCAACAAACAGCAAGAAATGCAGCAGCAACAAACAGCAAGAAATGCAGCAGCAACAAACAGCAACAAATGCAGCACCAACAAACAGCAAGAAATGCAGCACCAACAAACAGCAAGAAATGCAGCAGCAACAAACAGCAAGAAATGCAGCAGCAACAAACAGCAACAAATGCAGCAGCAACAAACAGCAACAAATGCAGCAGCAACAAACAGCAACAAATGCAGCAGCAACAAACACAGCGACAAATGCAGCAGCAACAAACGGCAACATATGCAGCAGCAACAAACACAGCGACAAATGCAGCAGCAACGAACACAGCGACAAATGCAGCAGCAACAAACACAGCGACAAATGCAGCAGCAACAAACAGCAACATATGCAGCAGCAACAAACACGGCGACAAATGCAGCAGCAACAAACGGCAACATATGCAGTAGCAACAAACACAGCGACAAATGCAGCAGCAACAAACGGCAACATATGCAGTAGCAACAAACACGGCGACAAATGCAGCAGCAACAAACGGCAACATATGCAGCAGCAACGAACACAGCGACAAATGCAGCAGCAACAAACAGCAACAAATGCAGCAGCAACAAACAGCAACAAATGCAGCAGCAACAAACAGCAACAAATGCAGCAGCAACAAACAGCAACAAATGCAGCAGCAACAAACACAGCGACAAATGCAGCAGCAACAAACGGCAACATATGCAGCAGCAACAAACACAGCGACAAATGCAGCAGCAACAAACACAGCGACAAATGCAGCAGCAACAAACGGCAACATATGCAGCAGCAACAAACACAGCGACAAATGCAGCAGCAACGAACACAGCGACAAATGCAGCAGCAACAAACGGCAACATATGCAGCAGCAACAAACACGGCGACAAATGCAGCAGCAACAAACGGCAACATATGCAGTAGCAACAAACACAGCGACAAATGCAGCAGCAACAAACGCAACAGCAATAAACACAGCAACAAATGCAGAAACAAGAAATGCAGCAGCAACATACACCACAACATTTACAGAAACAAATTGAGTGACAACATGAAGCAGCAACAAACGGGGCAAAAAAGCAGCAACAAATGAATCCAAAGAGTTCAGCTCCTGAACACAGAAAATACAAACCTTTGAACGGGAAATAGCTTGACATGAAGTTCAGTCCTTTCCTTTGAACTCCTTGTGAATCCATTTCCTGTTCAGTTGTTTCCTTCGACCTCATTGAACCCATTTCCTGTTCAGTCGTTTCCTTTGAATCCCAATATGAAAGTGTTACCTCTTCAGTAGTTTCCTTTGAACTCCTTATGAACCTATTTCCTGTTCCGTCTTCACCTTTGAATCCATTTATGAACTTGTTTCCTGTTTAATCATTTCCTTTGATTTGTCTTGTGAACCCATTTCCTGTTTAGTCGTTTCCTTTGACTTGTCTTGTGAACCAGAGTTTCATTCCATTCCAAGCTGAGAAACCATACTGAGACACCATACTTACCCAGTTCTACACTCGTCCTGAAGAAGTGGTGCAGCTCCTGTTCGGTGGTGTTGTTTTTTTCCCACTGTCATGTTTTCCTTTGATTTTTGATATTGTGAACTTGTTTCCTGGTCAGTCTTTACCTTTGGACTCCTTGTGAAACCGTTTCCTGTTCAGTTGTTTCTTTGAACCCCTTTGTGAACTCATTTCCTGTTCAGTCTTTTCCTTTGAACCCCTTTGCGAAGTCATTTCCTGTTAAGTCGTTTCCTTTGGTTCCCTTTGTGAACCCATTTCCTGTTCATTCACTTCCCTTGATCTCCCTGTGAACCCATTTCCTGTTCAGTCGTCTCCTTTGAACACCTTGTGAACCCATTTCCTGTTCCGTCGTATCCTTATCCCTGTGTGAACTTGTTTGCTGCTCAGTCGTTTCCTTTGAACTTGTTTGTGAACCCATTTTCTGTTCAGTTTTTACCTTTAAATCCATTTATGAACCCATTTCCTGTTCAGACGTTTCCTTTGAACTCCTTTGAATCCATTTCCTGTTCAGTCGTTTCCTTTGAACTCCTTTTGAACCCATTTCCTGTTCAGACGTTTCCTTTGAACTCCTTTGAATCCATTTCCTGTTCAGTCGTTTCCTTTGAACTCCTTTTGAATCCATTTCCTGTTCAGACGTTTCCTTTGAACTCCTTTGAATCCATTTCCTGTTCAGACGTTTCCTTTGAACTCCTTTGAATCCATTTCCTGTTCAGTCGTTTCCTTTGAACTCCTTTGAATCCATTTCCTGTTCAGTCGTTTCCTTTGAACTCCTTTTGAATCCATTTCCTGTTCAGACGTTTCCTTTGAACTCCTTTGAATCCATTTCCTGTTCAGACGTTTCCTTTGAACTCCTTTGAATCCATTTCCTGTTCAGACGTTTCCTTTGAACTCCATGTGAACCCATTTCCTGTTCAGTCGTTTCCTTTGAACTCCTTTTGAACCCATTTCCTGTTCAGTCGTTTCCTTTGAACTCCTTTTGAACCCATTTCCTGTTCAGACGTTTCCTTTGAACTCCTTTTGAACCCATTTCCTGTTCAGTCTTCTCTTCGATCTCCTTTGTGAACCCATTTCCTGTTCTGTCGTTTCCTTTGAACTCCTGTGTGAACTTGTTATCTATTCAGTCATTTCCTTTGACTTGTCTTGTGAACCAGAGTTTCTGGTCAGTCATGTTTAGACATTCCAAGCTGAGAAACCATACTGAGACACCATACTTACCCAGTTCTACACCTGTCCTGAAGAAGTGGTGGAGCTCCTGTTCTGTGGTGTTGTTTTTTTTCCACTGTCATGTTTTCCTTTCATTTTTGATATTGTGAACTTGTTTCCTGGTCAGTCTTTACCTTTGGACTCCTTGTGAACTCGTTTCCTGTTCAGTCGTTTCTTTGAACCCCTTTGTGATCTTGTTTCCTGTTCAGTCGTTTCTTTGAACCCCTTTGTGATCTTGTTTCCTGTTCAGTTGTTTCCTTTGAAACCCTTTCGTGAACCTTGACCTTTCATCATGTCAGTTTTTATTCTCATTTTAGAGACCAGTCGTCAAACTTTAGTCTCTGAGACCTTCTGAACCTTGTTGGTGGATTTGATCAGTTTTTTCAGACACACTGATGTTTGGTTTTGTTTAAATCCCCATGGTGGACTCTGTTGGCGTGTTGTTGAGTACTGAGAGGACCTTTAGACTTCGTATTTGGGTTTCTTTGAAACCATCTCTGCTGTGAAAGCAGGATGCTTGTTCAGGTGTTTACAGACTCACCTTCCGAAGACCCCGCTCACCTCAGTGATCCAGGTGAATTGTTCTCCTGAGTGTTTCCAGCTCACAGACAGGTGGAGGTGTTCAGTCTTCGGACCCGACGTCTCACAGATGGAGCCTGGTTGACGTGGTCACGCCGTCCTGAAGCCCCCGTCTTCTTGGTGGATCTGTTACCTCTTACCTGTTTACATTAAAACCACCTGTCTTCTATCAAAGTGAACTCTGAGGTTAGATAATGAGGCACAGTGAGGTCCTGTCCTCTCTTTAACTTTAGCAGCTTCATGCTCAGAGTCTTTATCCTTACAGCGGTTTCTGCCTTTAGGTTAACTTTAGCTGGTTCCATCCCTCCTCTGACTGTTAGGGTCAGAGGTAAAATACAGGTCAAATTCAGGTCAGAGAAAGGTAAAACAGAGGTAAAATAAAGGAGGATTACAGACCTGACAGACGACCTTCTCCTGGTTTTGGTTTGGTCCACTCTCAGTCTTCATGGTGATTTCTTTGGTGCGGTCTTCAAAATTCGTCTCGTTCATCAAAATTTGTCCAGTTCATCAAAATTCTTTGTCATGGCCCTCATGGTGTTTTATTTTTGTGGTTTGTTTTTTTCCAGCACATTTTAAACTTTAGTTTAGTTGTTGCTCCCTAATGTTTGATATTTAACAGTTTCAATTTTACAAACGAGTTGCCACAGTCAGAGTTGAGTCAAGTCCCCTCACACAAGGCCACACTAACAAAACTACAACATGAGGAATCAGTACCACCAGCCAGACTACCAACAGGGGACTAGACTTTCATTTAAAAAGACAAACTACCAACAGAGGACTAGACTTTCATCTAAAAAGACAAACTACCAACAGAGGACTAGACTTTCATTTAAAAAGACAAACTACCAACAGAGGACTAGACTTTCATTTAAAAAGACAAACTACCAACAGAGGACTAGACTTTCATCTAAAAAGACAAACTGCCAACAGAGGACTAGACTTTCATTTAAAAAGACAAACTACCAACAGAGGACTAGACTTTCATCTAAAAAGACAAACTACCAACAGAGGACTAGACTTTCATCTAAAAAGACAAACTACCAACAGAGGACTAGACTTTATTTAAAAAGACAAACTGCCAACAGAGGACTAGACTTTCATTTAAAAAGACAAACTGCCAACAGAGGACTAGACTTTCATTTAAAAAGACAAACTGCCAACAGAGGACTAGACTTTCATTTAAAAAGACAAACTGCCAACAGAGGACTAGACTTTCATTTAAAAAAGACAAACTGCCAACAGAGGACTAGACTTTATTTAAAAAGACAAACTGCCAACAGAGGACTAGACTTTCATTTAAAAAGACAAACTGCCAACAGAGGACTAGACTTTCATTTAAAAAGACAAACTGCCAACAGAGGACTAGACTTTCATTTAAAAAAGACAAACTGCCAACAGAGGACTAGACTTTCATTTAAAAAAGACAAACTACCAACAGAGGACTAGACTTTCATTTAAAAAGACAAAATTTTGAAGGATGAACTAGGACCAGGAGGAAGCCAAACTGCAAAGGAAGGAATGAGCATCAAGAGCCGAAGAGAGACTACCAAAGGGGAGGACTAGACTTTATGAGAACCAAAACCAGCAACAAGCAAATAAACACTGCAGCACTGAATACATACAAAACAAATCCAGCAAAACAAACAGCAAAAAAAACAGCAACAAATCCAGCAGCAGCAAAGCAGGAAGGAAAAGATGTTTATGTTTCTATGTGTGTCAGTCAATCTCAGCTCAATGTTCATAAAGTCAAGGTTTTAAAATAATCCGCTCCGGTGTTTCCTACAAACCCGACAGTTCAGTCCAGCTGCAACAGGAGAGCACAGAATCCAGTCCTGCAACCAGGAAACAAACAGGAACCAGCGCCTCCTCTGGACTCGAGAGAAACGATGCTGTTTGACAAATTCAACAACAGATGGGACAAAAAACACACGCTCAACACTGTCTGTCCGTCCGTCTGTCCGTGTGTGTGTGTGTGTGTGTGTGTGCTGTAAGTTGTGAACAGTTGGAAAAAACCAGAAGACAGAAACAACATAACCAGCAACCTCACCTGAGACTGATGATCGCTGGAGTTTAAGAGGAAGGACCTGAAAATAAATGAGAGATAAACATCAGTTAAATCATTAAAGTTAATCATTAATAAGGAGGGTTAGGAAACTAACCCCCTGCTTCACTGCGGGTCAAATCACAGAGCCTGTTTCAGACACACAGAGGTCCTCTGGTCATATAATCCAGTCTCAATCTGCAGCTCTGTAGTTTCAGGTCATTATTTATAAGACTCTCTGCAGCGCTGGTCATCCTCACCGAAGGTTTAAGAGCACTTTGGACGGACAGGAGACGGAAGGACTCGCTATGTGCCCCCATGTCATCCATACATACGCTGTAAATACTCTAATTTATTAAAGTAAATATGACTATGAAAAAAACCCGCGTGACTGGTGTGACGTCACTGCGCTGATCTCAGCCTAACAGCCATGATGATAAGAAACAAACTACAGTCAGAAGTTTAGACAACTGCAGAACTCAAGAGGTCTAAAAACAGGTAACAAAGTCTGACCTGAACTCTCCGCGCGCAGCAGGTTGGCACTGACGCGCAGGCTCAGAGCGCAGCGCGCGGTCATTATTAATATGATGGACTCTGCGTA
Organism: Labroides dimidiatus; assembly: GCA_030710495.1. Taxonomy (NCBI): domain Eukaryota; kingdom Metazoa; phylum Chordata; class Actinopteri; order Labriformes; family Labridae; genus Labroides; species Labroides dimidiatus. Next base: position 1,222,732 of record CM061148.1, read on the forward strand.
GCTGGTTTTAAGTTTGTTTAAGAGATAATTAAATTTATTCAGCATGTCCAGAAGTTTTCAATGCTCACTGATGACAGTTTGACTGAAGCTGTGAGCTCTTCTTCATTATCTGACTGTGCGGCGGGCCGCGGGCCGCAGGGTGAGCAGCTGCCGCTCTGACAGGCGGGTCTGTGCAGCGACTTCACTCAGAAACACTACAAACAAAAATGATTCACAGGCTTTGATTATCCCGCGTGAATGCGCCACACCTAACACTGACGTCAGAGGGTGACTCTGAAATTACCTGAGGTCCCTACGTCATACTAAAAACCACGTCACAGGTAAAAACTGCAGACAGTAAACTTAAACTAACTTAAACGAACTTCTTTCTCAAATATGAGCGACAAACTTTGAGTATCAGAGGAGCTTCAGGGGGGTCAGGTTTTCATCTGGTCCACAGTTTGAGGCCTGCAGACTTTCCTACCTAGGCACAAAGCCTCATGAGACCAGAACCCCACAGACCCAGAGCTCCACAGACCCGCAGAGCTCGGACAGAACCTCAGAAACACGGAGAGTAAATGTTTGATCAAAGTTTACCTGCAGACAGTTCTCCTCTAGCATGGAGGCTCCAGGTGGGCCTGCACATAGTGAGCGCGTGCTCCAGGTGGATCCCATATAGCTCACGAAGCCCCGCCCACCGGGCCTGATCAATCACATTATTTTAAACCACAGACATGTTTTCTCATCATGTTAGCGGAGCTGACTCCTTCAGATCCAAACACTGTTCACATACATGTCATATCCATGACATAAAACAGCGTTTAACTGAATCACATCATCAGACAGAAAACAAAACAGGACAAACAATTTCTGAAACCACGTGACCACCTTTTCGCGCCACATCCCCTGATTAGGAACGCAGGTGTGTCTTCTGCCTGCAGGTTCCTTTATCAGACACATGATGGCGCTCTTGAAGTGCTCTCCTGATGTTCGCTCATCCTGAGTCTCTCTCTCTCTCTCTCTCTCTCTCTCTCTCTCTCTCTCTCTCTGTCCACCAAAGCGTATCTCTGCTTTTGCATTTCACAGTGGCTGCTCTCGGCTGCCGTATCAGGCGGGCCGAGCTTGTGTTTCTGATGAAGGTTCAGCGGACAGGCTGTCAGACAAGCTGCTGATACATAATTGAAGAAGCTCTGGACTCTGAGGGCCTGCATCCAGTTTCTGCAGACTGTATTGTGTGCAGTGAGTCCTGTCAGAGGGGGACTTGTTTTTCCGTCTTCAGCTGGACGTGGTTTGATTCCAGAGGATGTGAGGCCGGCTCTGTCAGCTTCAGACACCCTGACACACGTCAGAGCCAGGCTGTGCCGACCGGCAGGTTCACCTTTCTGTCCGTTTGAAAATTCATCTTCTTAGAGTGAAATGTCAGAGAAAGAGCTTTGACCCGGTGACATTTCTCTTCAGCTGCTGTGTGAGGCACAGGCGGCTCGTTTATCAGCGTCTGCATCAAGCTTCAAACTCCTCAGAAACAGAACCAAACTCGGGTCCATTCTCTCACACTCGGAACCAGAAATGACTGATCTTGCACTCGTATCATCCCAGCTGGATTACTGCAGCTCTCTCTTCTCCTGCCTCAACAAACCATCGCTGAATGTCACCATGATTTGGATCTTGTGTGAAGCACTTTGTGACTTTGAGCGGAGTAAAGATTTAGATTACTTTCTAACTTAAAGATGGATACGAAGTAACCACGCTGGATGTTCAGACTGAGCGTGTGCAGATTTTCAAACCCTGAATCTGTCTGTGAACTGATCAAAACGCTCTGTTTTAAAAACAGCTCCAGACCTGCTGAAATGAGCTCCTCACATAGGGATCTCCTAAATGGGCCTCAAACACCAAGGTCTGCCCATAGCTGCACCCCCAACAGACCTTCAGAGGGCTGGCCAATCAGAGTGAAGAGGGTTTGTAGAACTGGGAGCCTTAAAGAGACAGTAGCTAAAATGAAGTGTTTCAGGCAGAGGCTGAAAGAAGAGTTTCTCAAACAGCAGAGAGAAAAACTGAGATTTATTTGAGCTGTGAGTCATGAAAAGACACTACGGGGGCACCAGAGGGACAAAATAAAGACTTAAAAAAAGCACGACACCCCCTCTTTAAGTATAAAAACCTGTTTGCCTGAGCTCTATGAAACTCTTCTCTTTAGTAACATTCTGCGTAACGATGTTTTCAGAGCAGAGGTGAAGCTGGAAGCTCGGGTTTGTGTCGGTGTAGCTTCCAGGCGTCTCCGTCGTGTTTTCGTGACTCATTCTGGAGGAAGTTGCGTTATTGTATCATTCAGGAAGTGATGTCATCAAACACCTGATGAGCCTCTGATGCAGCTCCATGAACACAGAGATGGGACTGATTCAGAGAGCCATTCAGATGGTTTGCACATGCTCTGATGACGGGATGAAAGCCTGGGCTGCTGCAGCTGGCGGCTCCTTTGATCCGCCCGCAGAGCGACTTTGCATTTTGGTCCTTTCAGCATCCATAGAGTGTGTGATGAATGAAGGCTGAGCTCCAAACAGGAAGCAGAGCTGCTGGATGAGCGGCTGAACGTGGAGCCAGGAGGACAGGATGAGGTCAGAACCTGCAGACTTTTAACCCTTCGTGGTTCATGATGCTTTGATGGATTTTTAGCTGCTGTCATCAGTTTTTATAAAAAGAGGAAGAAACGACTCTTTTCTCTTTTCTGGTCACAGCAGTCTCTGCGTCTGTGCTGCCTCCTAGTGGTGGCAGAGTGGACCTACTGGTGCTGTCCATAAACCTGAGGTTCTGGTCTCGTGGCCCCGGAGCTTTAGTTTCTGAGGCGTTTCTGTGCAGGGTCAGTCTAGAGGTGGGTCTGGTCTGTTCAGTTTCCTCAGACTGCACTCTTACCTTTAATGCTGCGTCGCCCTACCTGAGAGGTTCGAGCTCAGTTATGATGTTGGATGTGACGCTGTGATGTGGAAGTTTCACATTTTGTTTCATGAAGGGTCAGAAATGATGTGAGAGCAGAGAGACGCGCTGAGAGAGCAGAACATCTTTATTCAGATCCATCCAGAAACTAACCTCAAACAGGACCTGATGTTTCTCATTATGTCAAAGAAAGATGCTTAGGGACTGTGACGGCCTTTCTTAAAGGCACGGTGACATTATTTTGCTTTATGCAGCTCGATGAAGAACTCGTTGCAGGCCACAGTGAGAGCAGCAACCAGGACCACAAACTCCTGGAAGTCCACCTCCCCGTCTTGGTTCTCATCCAGGTCACACATGATCTTATCCACCACCTTGGGGTCCTACTGGCCTGAAAGAGGAGCACAGAGGAGTCAGAGGGAGACGAGCAGCGTCTGTGCCCATGTGGCGGAAAACAAAGGGTTAACAGGATACGTACAGCCAGGAAGTCTGAGAGTTCTCCCTGCAGCAGGTTCTTCAGCTCAGCTTTGCTCAGCTTGTACTTGTCGCCCTCTTTTTCCAGAGTAGGAGTGGAACACCTTGATGAGGTCCTCCATGGCGGTTTGTAGCGGGGAGCACATTTTCTCCGTCCTTCAGTCTCTGCTGGAAGAACAAACCCAGAGCTTTTCATCACACACTGATTTACTACAAACTGTTGTTGAGAGTGAAGTCCGGATCAGTTCAGGTTCCTAAAAACACTCACCTGAGAGCGACGCATTTCATAAACCTCACAGGGAAAGAAGGACAGAAACTCCAAAAAGGAATTTAAAGAGCCGACACACTGGAAGCTACAGCCGGCCCGAGAACCGGGACAAATCTGAGACCTGAACCCAAGCTCTCACTTTATTCAACATCAGCCCTGAAAGTCTCTTTGGGACTTCACTCAATGATAACGATAATATAATAAATGAATCTATCAAAACTAAATGTACCTCTAATTCAGGACCTAAAAACATAAACACAGGATAAAGGTTCAAAGATACTGAATTCCCAAAGAACACAATCTTCCACGAGGAATGCAGTCGGGACTTCTTGCTCTTATTTGTCATAAAATAAATAAACAGTCTTCAGTTAAAAAGTCTTTAAAATGGTTGAATTAATGCTTTCTTTGTATTCTGGAGAACTGAAGACTGAACAGCTTTAATAATGTTCACTAAAGCTTCTGGAACACACGGTCAGAATCACAACTCTCAGAATTCAATAGTTGGATTTCTCTCTCTCTCTCTCTATATATATATATATATGTGTGTGTGTGTGTGTGTAAAAGAGGAGACTAATTATTGAGGAAATGGGGACGGGACTAGATAAGCTCTGCTTCTCCCATCTTCCCTTTCGGACATGTACAATTTGATCAACTATTGACAATGTGTGATGTTGTATAAGTGTGCTGACGTGCCAGAAATAAATAAATAAATTATGTGTGTGTATATATATATATATATATATATATATATATATATATATATATATATATATATATATATGTATATATATATATATATATATATATATATATATATATATATATATATATGTATATATATATATATATATATATATATATATATATATATGTATACATATATACATATATATATATATACACACACACACATATATATATATATATATATATATGTGTGTGTGTGTGTATATATATATATATATATATATATATATATATATATATATATATATATATATATATATATATATATATATATATATATATATATATATATATATATATATATATATATGTATACATATATACATATATATATATATACACACACACACACACATATATATATATATATATATATATATATATATATATATATATATATATATATATATATATATATATACACAGTATATTTAATTTAATATTAACAGTTTATATTTAATATAATTTAATTATATTTTGACTTCTGAAGAAAAAAAAAGTAAAAAAACAAAAAACATCATTAAAGAATTCAGAGAATTAAGTTTAACATTTTTTTAACTACGTTTCCAGACCTCTGGGGGAAAAAGACAGAACTTTCAACTCTAATCTTAAAATCTGATAATTCTGACCTTCATTCATTCAGAGTTCTGAGGAAGAGTTTAGGACTCAGACTCTAATATCAAAAACCTAAAATCAGAATTTGAAGTTTTTATTCCTACAATCTGAATAAAAAGTGATTCAATAAAAGTTCAGGGATAAAGTCTTTTACCTGGCTCAACCTGCATGGAGTTATTTTCTACAGTGGCCTCAATCATCCTCCATAAAGAGGAGAAACAGCGGGAAAAAACCAGCAGAGTTAAAGAAGAACAGACGAGCTTTAATGGTCTCATCGGTTTGATCAGTACGAGTCAGAATATCGAACCCTACACCTGCTCTGAGTCTGACACCTGAGAGGCTGCTGCAGCACGGGGGGCTGAGTCTCTCCATGAACCAGGACAAAGACCAGACCTCCTGCTGCAGACTCAGATCTCTGGCTCACGTTACGTGACGTTAACTTCCTGCTGAGGTTTGTTCTCAATCCATCACTCAGACTGTCAGATTCCTGTCTGTGGACACTCAGACCTGAAGCTGCCGAACGGGACCAAATCCCTCTAAAGTCCGGATCCGCTGCCTCACCCTGCAGTCCTCCGTCCGCCTCAGTAATCACAGCCAATCATTGAGACCAGAGCGCAGGCTGCAGCTCGACACGAGGAGACCCCACAGCCTCATGAAACAGTCCTAAATCCACCTCTCAGAGCTCCTACAGCCTCAGAGGTTCCGACCCGAACAGCAGGACTCACCTGGACGCTCGCGCTGACAGGTGCTGCTCTGCAGGAAGCGGCTGCAGCTCTCATCTCATCAGCTTTAAGCGCTCCTCTCACCTGTGAGCTAACTGATCACGAGCTCACAGGCGCCTCCCTCCGGACAGCAGCGACATCACCTGCTGCAGGTGAGGCTCCATGTAAGGTAAGAGCGGCACAGAGACGCTCTGAGCGTCAGAGCTCTGAGCTCAGCGCGCGGCGCCACAAAGAGGCTCAGTCAGCCGGACGGAGGAGCCCCAGGAGGGAAAGTCAGGACAACAAACGACCCACAGACACACAGACAGAGACAAGTCCCTACTGTAAAACACCAGATCACCTGAGAGACCGGAAGTCACCCTGAAAATAGCTCAGGTGACGTTCTAGCTCTGAAGCTCCTGCAGTCTGAGCTTCTGTTTGGATGAAGAGCTGCTGAAGAAACAAAGAAGCAAGACAGAAATTCTTTCCCTGACATTTAAAAAAAAAACTTTTATGAAATAAAACTTTGAAGTCAGAATTCCAACATTTTTTTTTTTTTTCGGTGTGTGTGTGTCAAGAATTTTTCCTGCAGGTGTTTTGATCAGACTGGTTCATCCTCTGATGAGTCGCTCTGTGAAAAGGAGATGTTACCTGAGCAAGTTTTAATTCTCTCATGTTGGTTTGAACTTTTTTTAAAACATGTTTTATTAGTTTTTATCTTTTTTTCTTTTATTTCTTATTTCAGTTTTGCTGTATTTATAATCTGTTTTCTTTGTAACCCAGCTTTAAACTCTTTGTATGAAACTCTGATGGAGAGTCTGAAGCAGGGTTTCAGACTCTGTTTCATATGACTCAAACCCTGAGCTCTGTTTCTCTCTCATGTCTTGATACCTGGATCCATGTTTACCTGTTGAAATGATACCAATCACTCATTGGATGAAGAGTTTGTCCCGCGCTCTTCCTCGCTCACATTAATGACTGTGACGAATGATTTCCTGAATCCTTGTTTCCAGTTGAGAGAAGCAGGCCGGCTGAGTGAAGCGGTCCTGATGCAAACCTGTGTTTGAGTCCCGTCAGTATCTTCAGTGTGAGCGCAGAGCTGCTGCTGATGAACTCTGCAGAGAGAAGACGCCACAGCAAGTTAGAGACCACGTGACTGGTTTCTGAGCTGACCCCCCAAAAATGGACGTGTCAGGTTACTAAAAATAAACAAGAAACTAAATAAGTACATTTTCTTACCTCACTGGTAGATTTGTTTTTACTCATTTTTGCGTTTTTATATCTTGAAACTCAACTTTGTTCTGGACTCGTCAGGTGGATGCGGCTCAGATTAAAGTCTAAGGTTTCCTGTTGTTGGTGTTCTCAAGTGTAGCAGCCAAATTTGGGGTTCCTGACAATTTTGATAGAATTCCCACCAGAGAGGGGAATGTTATAGCTTTTGCTCCTCTTGTAACCCGAAGGCGAATTTTACTTCATTGGAAGGACCGAAAGCCCCCTTCCCCTTATTCTTGGCTGAGGGACCTTATGTCTCTTCTTTACTTGGAAAAAATCAAATACAGCATTAGAGGTTACTCTGACCATTTTAATAAGATATGGGGTCCTTTCTTTGTCATTTGTTGACTCGCTTCAGTCTTTGGATGACTAATTTTATTCCTATGCTCAGCTGTTTTGTACAGATTGTTTTTATTTTATATTTTATTATTATTATCTTTTAAATTTTGTTATTTATTTTATTATAAAGTGTGATTTTTATAAGTATTATCATTTATTTTTACTGTTATGTTTCTTAGCATTTTCAAAGTTTTTATATTGTTGTTTTATATCCATTTAATCATTTTTGATATTTTGAAGGGAGTGGGGTTAACATGTCCGTTGTTTGGTGGGGGGAGGGGGACAACAAAAAATTGGGTATTGTGTACATTGTAATGAAAATGTGTTATGTTAATATGTTGGTAACCCCCCCCCCCCCCCCCCCCCCAAAAAAAAAAAAAAAAAAAAAAAAAAAAAAAAAAGTGTAGCAGCCAAAGGTTTTCAGTCATGCAGCATCCACACGCGCTTATTAGACTTTTTATTTTATTCAATCAAACAATAAAACATTCATACATGAAACATAAATGTCCAGCATTTAGCAGGTAAGAAAATAAAGCACAAACTGTCAAACAGGCATGAAAAAAAAGAGTCTGTTTCACATCCATGATTCTGCACACGGCGTGTACCCTCAGCATTTAAAGACACCTCTCACCTCATCTACAGCTCACAAACACAGAGCCTGACACCTGTAGAGTTCATCCAGAGTCCATCATCATCATCATCATCATCATCATCATCATCATCAGTCTGAAAACAGGTTTAACAGCGCCGCAGCTCTGCTTTGGTGATGCGGTTCCCCTCTAACATCAGTCTGATGATCTGCGCCATCATGCTTCGCTCGTAGGCTCCGGCTCAAACATGAAGGATTTCTGACCTCTGCTGATGTGACTTTAATTCATCCAAGTTTGAAAAGACTCTCAGACTCTCAGAGTCTCAGAGTCTCAGGCGCAGCCTCCCTGGAATTAAAACTGGAGGTATTAACTTCAGAGATTAAGCGGACAGTTTGTATTATGAGACGATTAAAGCGTTTCTAATAAACCTTTAAAGCTCCAGTGTTTAATCCTGGGGATTAGCCACAACAGTAACTGAGAGTAACAGGATATAACATTCATAAGACTGACTTCATCAGTAAAAACATGGCTGTGTTTTTATTTAACCTGAGAATCAATCTGTTGACGACACAGAGCAGTGATGGAGTAACTGGACCGTCTGCTGTACAGATGTTAATTTACCACTCGTCCTCACAGATTGAAGGTTTTTCTTCCTAGTTTCAGATTTTCTCTGTTTTTTTTTTTTTTATTTCTCATATTTTGAAACTTTTTTCTCCCACTAAATTTTTTTTTTTTTTACAATAATGATCTTATTCCCACAACAAAAGAACTTTTTTCAAAGTTTATTTCTCAGAATTTTTGATTTTCTCTTCACAAGTTTGGGACTTATTTCAGACTTCTCCCCCAAACTTTTTTTATTTAAACTGATTTGTCATTTTTCTTCACAAATTTGGGACTTTTTCTCATCAGTTAACAAATTGTTGCTCTCAACTGTCTGTGCAAAAATTTGGGACTACCCCCCCATACCTAAAAATTTTTGAATTTCATCATAATTTTTTCCACATTTTTGTTTTATTTATTTATTTATTTATTTATTTATTTATTTACTTCACAAATCTGCTATTTTCTTCTCATGAGATTTGGACTGTTTTTCTAAAATCATTTCAGAATTTTCTTGCCTCACAATTTTACTTTTTTTTTTCCACAAAAGTTTTGGACCTTTTCTGAAAATCATGCACTTTTCTTTTTAGAGATTTTAATCTTTTCCTTGCAAATTTGGGACCCACAAACCTGCTACTTCTCCCCCCCCACAGGTTTGCGTCTTGAATCTCAGAATATTTTCCTGTTTTTTTTCTCTCCTCCTCTGGCTTTTAATGATTCAACACTTTTCACGACAGCCCTAAGAGGTCTTTATAAACTCAGAACATGATGAGAGTTGATACAGAGCGTAAGTCCTCCAAATGGACTGAAACAGCCTCAGGTGAGGCACATGATCACATGATCAGACATGTAGTTTAACGCAGGAGCTGCAGAGCTGATTGGAGCCTCAGTGTCGCTCATCAGTCCGCTCTGATGATTCTGTGTTGGACTGAGAGAGCTGGATCAGGATGATTCGGTTTGGTTCCAGGTGGTTGGTAACGGGTCGCTCTCCTCTAATGATGGTATTTGAGTCTTTCTTGGACAGGGTTTGAACTCTCATGATCTCGTCCCTGAGAGGAGCGGGCTGTAACAGAGCCCGTCCTGTCACAATGCAGCTCCTGTCACCTCATCTTCCTGGCTCCTCTCTTGTTATCCAGAGAGCGACATGGGAGATCTCATTCGAGCCGCTGAGTTTTGTGGCCTTTCAGCGCCTGTCAGCCGGGCACCAGGGCCCGAGATGCTCAGAGGGAGAGCGGAGGGGAGGGCATCAGCGCGGCGCGGCGGGGGTAACATGACAGGATGCCACAAACAGGGAGGAACGGCGTTATTTTCTGTCATCATAATGAGATGCTGGCTTTTGCTCTCTGCTTGACAAAGTGACTCACAAAGGTTACCTGAGTTCAAACACTGAAGAAAAACTGAGCTGTTACTTAACTTTCCATCTTTAACCTTTTGGTCAAAATGTCACCACCGGGATTTGTCTCATATTTGACCTTTCATCGTTATTCCACTTCATCGCTTCTACGTCAACATCAGGCTGTGTTTCCTCTGCCTTCCTGTCGTCTATCAGAGGCCCAATCACAGAGACCTCCCCCGTCGAGGAGGTCCTGCTCCTCACGCCGTGTCCCCCCTCTCGAGTTATCATCGGCTTACCCAGAACGCTCTTCAGCTGCGCCCAGAAGAACGCCTGCTGGTTCACCTGCTGGGGCCACTCCAGGTACGTCTTGGTGCTCAGCATCTTCTTCAGCTTGCAGTACTTGCTGGGCAGCGAGCTGGGATCGATGGGCTCCTTCACCACCAGGATGACGTCACTGAAGGTCTTACCCATCGCCCTCTGCTGGGCGAAGTACAGCTCGTAGTTGCACCACTCGCTGTTGACAAAGTTCCGGGAGAGGACGAAGATTACCTGAGGACAGAGGTGGAAACAAAACTTAACTTTTCATGGTGATACTATCGACGACCAGCTGAGATAGACGCGTCTTAGTCCATCCAGTTTCCACAAAGTCGCACAAACTCACTCGAAACCAATGAGAATAGTTGGGGACGCAAAAAGAAGCAGTAGTAGTGGATCCTGGGAGCTGGCCTGGGTACCCCTTTGAAATCTGACTGGATACCTGTGGTGTTGATTGGCTACTGCCTGATTGAAGGCTGGTCACATGCTCAAAATCAACTGCACTGTCAGGGTGAAGGGGAAATAACCACCAATTACAAACGTTCCACTTGTAGGCCCCGCCTCCCAAAGTTCCTGGACATCTGGAAAGTGCCAGCCCCAGGTAAGACCGTTTCCAGAACCAAATGTAGTTCCTGTGGTTGAAAAAACCCTTAAAGTGGTTTTCAGTATGTGTTATGGTGTTGCTTCAGTTTCCTCATATTCATACTGACTTTAAGAATCCATGTTTTGTTTTGGATTTTTCCTCCTCAGGAACTTACATGTGATGTAGCTCATGTTTTATTTTATTTTTTTCCCCAGTAAATACTTTAATATTGACCACAAAAAGGGTCACGAAGCAACCACAGATTTCCAGAGTCACACACATCTACGTGAATGAAAGACCTGAGCAGGACAGTATGAACCCAGTTTCTTTGTGGGACCTGCAGCTGCTGGTTCATTTTTCTCCCCCCAAAGAGACCACCAGTTCCCAAAGAGACCACCAGTTCCCAAAGAGACCACCAGTTCCCAAAGAGACCACCAGTTCCCAGAGAGACCACCAGTTCCCAAAGAGACCACCAGTTCCCAAAGAGACCACCAGTTCCCAAAGAGACCACCAGTTCCCCGTCTCTCCAAAAACAAAGATGATTTTTGGATAAATTTGGGTTAATATAATTATTCCTGTTAGCTGAGGGTGCTAATACAAATCTATGTTCATCTATGTGGCTGTATGTGGACCAGATGATCCATAAAGACCTCTCAGATATCACTACCTGCTCCTCCAGGGCTCCCCCAGCTGGTAAGAATATGTTACTGCAATATTTTTTTTTTGACTGTACCCACGTTTCTTTGGCCAAAAAGCACCTGATGTTTTTTTCCCCCCAATAAATGACTTGTATTCCTAAACGATGATACCTTCAGGCTTTATCTCTTTAAAACCCATCGAGGCCCCGCCCCTTTAAATTACCGTAAATCCTCAACCATTTGGGCTGGTGAGGAAATTCAAACGGCTCCTTAAAGAAGAAAAGACGAGCTTTACTGTGACCTTCAGGGTATGATGGCACCATGTAGGAATCCACATGTTGCATGTTTAAATCACAGGCAGTAACTGATGCAAGCTGTCCTCATTACCGTAACTCTTTAACTATACGGGCAAGTGAAAAATAATAAAACGGTTCCTGAGAGAAGAGACGATGATCTCTGACTCTGAGACCAAAATAACAAAAGAAAGTCCAGGTGGCCTGTCTGACACTTGGATGATAAAGGGTTAATTCACCTCTCTCTGTTTCCAAAGTCAAAGAAAACCAACACAGGATGTCAGACGTCTCAGATTTCGTACTATTTTATACTTACTTTGTCATATATTTGTGCAGTTTTATATTTTTTGGGTGTCTTTCTTTCGTATTTCTGATGTTTAACTATTCAGGACTTCATCTGACCCCCTTTGGTTCAAGGAGTCTGATTCCCCTGGGCCTCCTGGAAAAAAAGGTGAGGTCATACACGCCTTTTACCAAAGTAGATTTAAGGGAATCTAAGTTGATTTCTGAGGTGAACGATAGAGAGTGAGGGAGGAGGCTTGGTGGTCTGATCTGACCTCAGCTCCCTCAGAAGCCTTCAGACCGACCCTCTAACAGGTTTCAGAGCTGACCCTTACAGGCTGTGTGAGAGGGATCTACTGGTTAAAGTGTTTCCGATACTGAACGCTGGCACAAACAGGCCTCTTACCTTCCGACTGCTTTCAATGTTGTCAATGATGTTATCAATGATCCACCTCCCTGGCATGAAGTCCCTCTCATGAATGCAGAGGCGGTAGGGGTTCTTGTTACTCTCCAAACAGGGTAAGAGCTGATCCCTCACCCAGTCTGCATCAGAGTGGCTGTAGGAGATAAAGGCGTGATACGTAAACCCTCCCGGTTCCCCGGCTGCCTTCTCTTTGTGAGCTCTGTATTTGGCGCGGATGATCTGAAACGTAGCCTTCGTGTACCACGGCAGGTCGAACATGTAGCACAGCAGCATCAGGATGAAGATCACCAGAGCTGTGGTAGAAACACAGATGATGATGACGAGTCTGATGTCGCACGCCAGCTGACCTGGCAGGTATTTGGAGATGACCGTGTTGAGGAAAGGCTCGGGGTGGTAGCACCTGTAGTTCTCAGGCCAGTCTGTGAGGTTCACCTTTCCCTTTGACGTCGTGTCCTCGATGAAAGCGTGGAGCTCACAGGTGCAGTGGTAAGGGTTGTTCCCCGCTCTCAGGTGTGACAGCTGAGGCATGTCCTGGAAGGACGCCTTACTGATGAGACCGAAGGAGTTCCCGTCCAAAGCGAGCGTCTGCAGGGACGGACTCTCCCACCTGGAGGGGATGAACTTGATTTTGTTTCCACTCAGTATGAGCTCTCTCAGGCTGGTGGCTCTCTGGAAGTACCTCATGTCCAGCTGGTCCAGCTCACAGTAGGAGAGGTCTAACTTGTGGACGGTGGTGGGCAGACAGAGGAGGGATTCGCTCTCAAACTTATTGTGATGGGCGATGAACTGAGTTATCCTCTTTTGCCAAACGCAGCCCTGACTCTCTGCGGCAGATCCCAGTTTGTTGTCGCTAACGTCGAGCTGCTGCAGCTGCTGGAACTCTCTGGTGAGTGACGACAGGTCTCTCAGGCTGGTCAGCTCGTTGGTGCTCAGTCTGAAAGTGTGAAGGTTGGGCATGGCGCCCTCATAGTGACAGCGCTGGTTGAAGAGAGAGTTATCAGCCAGTCGGTTGTTGGAGACGTCCAGAGTTTCCACATCTGTCATTTCATCCCAGGAGTCACACGGCACAGAGTTGAAGTACACGTACTGGATGGACAGGTGCTTGATTTTGTTGAACCAGGTGAAGCGCCAGTCGAAGCGTAGCACGTCAGGGTTGCTGATATACCTGAGGGAGAGAGAGAGAGGTAATTCGAATGAGTTAGGGGTCCTACCACAGAGTACCCCATCGTAATCCTAAGGATTATTATTCTTCCAGGTCCGTCTTTAATGCCTAAAATGTTGCCCTTATTTAGTCATGACCAAAAATGTAAGAATCTTGTGGCTTCGTGTGGACACGTGCTCCATACCTCCCCCTAGTGTCTTAAAACTGCAGCCCTTCCAGCTACTTTAACCTACATGCATGGAATTTGTTTGTGTATAACTATGATGCCAACATCTACAAAAAAAAAAGTCTCCTGTCGTCATGGTGACATCCAAACAGGAAGTTCATAACGCTGAGTTCAATGTCAGATTTTGCTGATTTGCAGGTTGAGTATTTGAATGAACTTCTTCGAGGTTTTTTAATGGATGAACTCCAAACTTGGTTTGTGTATATTTTACACGTTAGGGATGAAAAATTATCAAAGGTTTTTTTTTTTTTATTCAGTGGGTGTGGCCAAGACAGACTGCCAAAGTTGATGATTTTCAACCCCACATTTCATGCCTTCAACTTGCTCCAGGACTCACAACATTTTACACCAAACTCAGTCATGACACAAAATTTGGGAACCTTGTGGCTTTGTGCTGATACATGTACCATGGCGCCCCCTGGTGACTTAAACCTGCAGCCCGTGCAGCTACTTAAGCCTACTTGCGTAACATTGTTTGTGCATAACTTTTACACTAACACCAACAAAGAAGTCCCTCATGGACACGATGAGATCCCAACAGGAAGTTCATAACCTTGAGTTAAATGTAGAATTTGGCAGATTTGCGGGTTGTGTATCCGAATGGACCAGTCCTGGGTTTCTGATTGGATAAACTCCAGACTTGGTCTGTGTGTTGTAGACACACCGATGATAAAAACTCATCGAAGGTTGTTTAACACTTCGATGGGCGTGGCCAGGACAGATGGTCAAAGTTGGCGATTTAATTCCACCAACATGTAAACCTCCAGAACTCTAATTCAGAAAGCTGGATCCAGACTCAAACACAGACATGTTTGCTGTGAGGACCCGTTCACCCGGTCTGACGTGAGGATACTCACCACAGCTCCAACTTATTCAGCGTCAGATTCGTGATACTGGAACGTCCACCGCTGTCCACAAACGTAGGCGAGCGAGCAAAGTCGATGTACTGGAGTCTCAGGTTCCTGATGGAGGCCTCCTGCAGGTTCATCAGAGCCATCCTCATCAGGTTCTCGTTGAACTTCCCTCTGTGGAAGATGAGCTGATGGGCTGTGACGTTTCTCAAACCCTGGAAGATGTCGTCCTCTCCCATGTAGTACATGAACTCGAACAGGTTGCGGAACTGGATGACGCCGAAGGTCTTGTTGGCGATGTCGCGCAGCATGTGGTGGAGGGCGTTCGGTCGCTGATCGACAGCCATGTCGAAGCCCATGTTGAGCGTCTGGATGACTTTTAAACTTCCAGGCTCGTAGTAACTCAGATTAGAGGAGCATTTGATGGCAAAGATGAATAACCTGATGTTCCTCAGGGGCTGAAAGTCTGCTTTCTTCAGACCCATCACCAGCGGGCCGCCCATAGACAGCTCTCTGAGTTTGACAAATTTAGAGAAGCTCTGATCCAGAGTGGCATGTTTATAAAGGTTATTTGACATGAAGAGCTTTTTCAGATTCAAGAGAGGAGACAGAGCGCTGGCAGGAATTTCCTGGAGCGAGTTATTAAAGATGTCAAGATGCTCCAGCAGCTTGTTGTTTGTGAAGGCGTCTCTGTCGATGTGTGAAATGTTATTGAAGTTCAGCAGGAGAACACGGAGCTGAGGGAGGCGCAGGAAGTCGTCAGCGTGGACGGCTTGGAGTTTATTAGAAGAGAGATCTACCTCCTCGAGAGTGGATGGAAACTGTGTCCACGGGACGGTCTCCAGGAGCCGTCCCTTACAGTCCGCAGAGCGGCCCGAGGCGTGGATGTGACAGGGTCCAGGGACCGTGGTGGCGTCAGGGAGGGTGGAGGGAGTCGGGGATGTGAGCACTCCAGGGAGGAGGGCGATGAGATAGATCCACTTCCACAGCATCTTGGCAGACTGTAGAGAAACAGAAAGGTTAAAGGTTAAAGGTTAAAGGTTAAAGGTTAAAGGTTAAAGGTTTGTTCTCTATATTTAAAGATAACAGTCACACAGAGTGGTTTTGGATCAACC
Source organism: Labroides dimidiatus (assembly GCA_030710495.1). Lineage (NCBI taxonomy): Eukaryota > Metazoa > Chordata > Actinopteri > Labriformes > Labridae > Labroides > Labroides dimidiatus. The sequence continues at coordinate 1,238,467 of CM061148.1, forward strand.
GTTTGCTGTTATGGTTCTTGGCATTTAGAAACCATCATCACACTCTTACTGGTTTTAAATGTCTTAATGGTCCGGCTCAGTTTGCTGTTTGTTAAACATGTTGTGTGTAATAAGTGCTCTATAAATAAAGTTTGATTGATTGATTAATAACTTTTTTGTGATGTTTTGACCTCGTCTGGTAACGATGTGACTTTTCTTGAAAGGTTCGACTTCACTCTAAGTTAAGGACTTTATTCTTACATCATTTTGACAAATGTAGCATTTTAAAATCTTTTTGTTTTTTTCTCTTTTCTTTTCCATCATTTCCTCTGATCCTTCCACTTCATTCTTTTCTCTTCTTTCATAACTTTTTCTTTTTCGACCTTCATTTTCTCCTCATCAAGCTTGAAGTTCATAAATCTCCCAAAGCTCCTGAACACACAGAGCAAATCTTTCACAATGAAGATGTGGCACACTCAGACGTGGACCACTTTTGTATTTATAAGTGTTGTTTCCTTTAGTGGTTCAGTTCAGTGAGAAATCAACAGTTATTAAGTTGTCGTATTCTCCCGCCTCAGGTGCAGTACTGGAATACTGGAGTACTAATACTGGACTCAGACCTCAACTTAAACAGTCATGTTAAATCAATAACATCAGCGGCTTTTTACCATCTGAAAAACATCTCCAGAATCAGAGGGACAGAGTCTAAACCTGACTGAGAGAGACTCATCCATGTGTTTGTCTCCAGCAGGTTAGATTACTGTAACAGCTGCAGTACATCCAGAATGCTGCTGCGTGAGTCCTGACCAGAACCAGGAAATACGACCATATTAGTCCTGTGCTCAGGTCTCTGCACTGACTTCCTGTCACCCAAAGAACAGACTTTAAAACAGCTCTGCTTGTCTACAAGTCTCTTCATGGCTCAGCACCAAAGCACATCTCTGACATGTTAGAGCCATATGAACCAACTGGGACTCTGAGAACCTCAGGGAGGGGTCTCCTTCTGGGGCCCAGAGTCAGGACTAAACATGGTGAAGCTGCGTTTCAGTTTTATGCTCCTAAAATCTGGATCAGTCTTCCAGAAGATGTGAGACAGGCCTCAACTCTGAGGATGTTCAAATCCAGGCTGGAAACAGTTCAGTTTAGCTTTGACTACGACTGAACGTATTTTATCTGCACTCCTCATTTTTAAATTAATTATTTTAATGTTTTAATGTTTTATTTTATTCTTTCATTTCTTTTCTAATCTTGTGATTTTATGTTGCTGTGAAGCTCTTTGAGTTGCCTTGTGTATGAATTCTGCTCTACATATAAACTTGCCTTGTCTTACTGAAGAATGTGATTATTGTTGGGATGAACATGATGACTGAGGTCAGAATCTGATGTTTTATCCTGAGAGCAGCTTCAGATGAGCACATGTTTTATAGATTTTGTCCACATGTATGTTTGTCTACATGTAACATGTTTTAAGTACCGTTTAGAGGTCCTGAACACAGAGTCAACGAAGTGCCTTAAACAAGTATGTGTGTATTAATAGAGTTTGGAGTAGAACATAGTGAGACTGTACTGAATGTGTTGAGCTGGAGTTTATGAAGTTGTTCCACACCTTTCAACACAAACTGAAGCAGATGTTTCTGTACAACATGTTTGGTTATAGAAGCTTAATTAAGAGACTCGTTTCAGACAGTGAATGGAGTTTCCTGTGTCTTCTTTTCACCCGAGTTTTACCAGGATTCATTTTGTTGCAGTGGAACCATTCCTGAGACCCGTAACGAAGACTTTTAACCATTTATACAACCTATGAAAACGACTGATTAAAATGCACATTTTAAAGTAATGCCAGAAACAGCTTCCAAAAAGTTGTGACAAGAGGGAAAAAGAATCCTGACAGAGATTTTTAAATGTTGAGAAAGAAACAGCTGGAGGAAGGTCTTCCTGCCAGTGAGGTGAATGATCAGCAAGTTCGAATCATGACTGAGGATAAAAAGGTTTAAACTGCAGAGTAAATAAACACTGAAAACAGACCTGATGCTCACTCAGACAGAAACTCTGCAGAGAGGAAGTCATGAGCTTCATCCTGAGAGGGAGACGTCCTCACTGTTCCCTGTTCTTATAAAAACACTCAGAGAGCTCTCAGCTCTGCACAGGACTCACCCTGAGAGACTGGCTTCCTGCTCACAGCTCCGTGTGCCGCCTCTCTCTCTCTCTCTCTCTCTCTCTCTCTCTCTCTCTAAGCTGTATTTAAACTGCTGCTCTGAGCCTGCACACTGTTTGGGTCCTCACGTGCAGCAGCCGTCAAGCTTTATAACCCCGTTAGACAAACAGAGTTGGTTTTATCTCCTCCAGAAGTCTTAAATAAATGTCGACGTGTGTACGGATATGTGTCGGTGGATGTTTCCCTGTTTATCAGAGTTAATCTGTGACGGCCTGAACAATCACCTAAACAAACCAGGAGAAGACAGAGGATCCATAAAGTTTTATTTCATTCATAAAGAACGAGGAAGTGGAGTTAAACCAGCGGCAGCTGCAAAAATATTGACTTTAAGTGGGAGATTAAAAACTTCCTGTTGTAGCGTTTGAATATTTTTATTGCTTATAATGTCAAAGGATATCAAATCTGATGTTATCATTAACAGAGTGATTCATCCAGATGGTAAATGTCAGTCAGATCCTGCTCTCTCATTCTTTGTTAGTTTGAAGGCTTGTTAGCATCAGGAGTTTAAAGAGAGGGTATTTTTCTTTCCTTCATTGTAAACATGGATATATAGTCACAAAGCTGGATGTTCAGACTGAGCGTGTGCAGATTTTCAAACCTCTACATGTTCACATGTTGTAGAAATCCCTGAATCTGTCAGTAAACTGATCAGAACGCTCTGTTCTAAAAATATAACACCAGGTCTGCACCAGACCTGCTGAAGTGATGAGGTCATCATGTAGGGATATCCTAATTCGGCCTCAAGCACCAAGGTCTGCCCATAGCTCCACCCCCTGACGGGCCTCCAGAGGGCTGGCCAATCAAAGTAAGGGGGGTTTGTGGAGCGGGGAGTCTTAAAGAGACAGCAGCTAAAACAACACACTTCAGCCAGAGGCTCAAATAAGAGTTTTCTAAAACACCAGAGAGAAAAAAAAATAGATAAAAAAAAGAAGCTGTAAATTACACAAAGACGCTACGAGGGCACTAGAGGGACAGAATACAGACTTTAGAAAAAAAAAAACCAAAACAAACAAACAAACAATACCCCTGCTTTAAAATTAATGTGTATGTAGCCTGAGGTTGACACAATGTAGACTAACTCTTTAACAGAATGCACATGAATAAAATGTGACATTTCTGACCCTAGCTTTAATGTTTTTCCTCTGAGGAAAGTCCGATCAGCTGGTTTTCCTGCACAGGGCTCAACAGAACAAATTTCCTTTTCTGCATGAGACGTTAGGAGGGGAAACCTTTCAAAATAAAAGCCTTTACAGACAGATTTTGTGATGCAGGTGAAGACGTTTGAGGGAGGTATCTGCTGAAGGAAGTTTTGTTCTGGTTTTAATGCTGAACATTGATCACATGATCAGATTCATTATTTACTCCCTCAGGTTTGATTGGTTATTCTCAGATATGTGGGGTCGGAGGACTTCATGGCTCTCTCTCCTTACTGCTGTTTGATTTGATATGAAGGTTAGTGTGGGCAGTGTTGACCTAGAGTGTGTCACTGTGTGTGTGTGTGCTAACAGGCGTCTTCCTGTCTTCACGTTCAGCAGCTGTGATGCTGCTTCACGGAAGGATCCAGAAACCCTCCTCGACTATCTGATCGGGTCAGCGGAGCGCAGCTGTTCCTGGAAAATCGACGTCAGATTAAATCAGCATCAGTAATATTGACTCAGTGGAGCTCGTCGCTGTTGTGAAATAATTCCACAGGTTCAGCAGGTAATAAGAAACTTTATGAATCAATAAAAAGTCAGCTAAGACTCTGAGGGGGCAGCCGAGGCAGTTCTTTAAGCTGGACGTGTCCAAGCTTTGACTTAGACGGTCTGAGAACCAATCAGATGAAATCTGCTCAGAGAAATGCTTCTGATTGGTGTTTACTCTGAGCAGCGGTTTGTTTCCTCTTTATCCAAGTATCGTCCTGTGAACGGGCCTTTTCTGTTTGTAGTCTCTACCAACCGGGTCTGACGTCTCTGGACTTGTAAGGTCAGTTCTCAGGTCAGCAGGTCTAAATGCTGGATCCTGGGATCTGGGTTCAACGGGTTTGACCTGGTGACTGTTTAACCAAACGCTGTTAAACAAACCGTTAACCAAACGTTTCCAGATCTGCAGACATTAAAGTCAGCCTCTGTCTGTGCCTCACTTTATCTCGATGTGACTCAGGACACGAGCTGCCTCAGTTCCTTCTTTCTACGGGTCAGATCAGGCCGACAGGACTCCGTGTTTCCTAACTACAAACCTCTCCAGCGTTCACTTTAAAAAAGTATCTGAACGAGCCTTTCTTTGACCTGCTGTTGAGTAATCAGGGATTTCATCACAGATGTTTTGAATGTAAGGAGGGAACTGAAAGACGGTGAGAGGTACAGCGTTACACACCAGAGGAGCTGATAAACAGTTGTGTTTCAGTCTCCAGTTTCCTCCTTTAGAAACCTCCTTGATCTGTGGTGTGTGCAGACTTATCAGTGCAGAGGGTGCAGAAATGTGCTGGCAGTGCTGCATTCTGTTCTCCTTTTCATCCTGGAGGAGGTTATACTGCACTGTCTCCTTCTGCTCCCAGTTTAGGGTCATGATAACAGCTTTTATGACTTCTGGGTCAGACCAAAACAAGGACACATGCAGCTCTGTGTGTTTACATACAGACCATATGACTCATATCCAGGGCAATCTTCCTCATGTGCAGTTTGGCCTCTGTCCAGCAAAGAGCTGTAAAGACGTCTGTAAAGACCCCTGTCTTTAACTCTGTCTCTGACTCTGTCTCTAACTCTGTCTCTAACTCTGTCTCTATGTCTCTAACTCTGTCTCTGACTCTGTCTCTAACTCTGTCTCTAACTCTGTCTCTGACTCTGTCTCTGACTCTGTCTCTAACTCTGACTCTGTCTCTGACTCTGTCTCTGACTCTGTCTCTATGTCTCTGACTCTGTCTCTGACTCTGTCTCTAACTCTGTCTCTGACTCTGTCTCTATGTCTCTAACTCTGTCTCTGACTCTGTCTCTGACTCTGTCTCTAACTCTGTCTCTGACTCTGTCTCTGACTCTGTCTCTAACTCTGTCTCAGACTCTGTCTCTGACTCTGTCTCTGACTCTGTCTCTAACTCTGTCTCTGACTCTGTCTCAGACTCTGTCTCTGACTCTGTCTCTAACTCTGTCTCTGACTCTGTCTCTATGTCTCTGACTCTGTCTCTGACTCTGTCTCAGACTCTGTCTCTGACTCTGTCTCTAACTCTGTCTCTGACTCTGTCTCAGACTCTGTCTCTGACTCTGTCTCTAACTCTGTCTCTGACTCTGTCTCTGACTCTGTCTCTGTCTCTGTCTCTGACTCTGTCTCTGTCTCTGTCTCTGACTCTGTCTCAGACTCTGTCTCTAACTCTGTCTCAGACTCTGTCTCTAACTCTGTCTCTGACTCTGACTCTGTCTCTGTCTCTGACTCTGTCTCAGACTCTGTCTCTGTCTCTGTCTCTGACTCTGTCTCTGACTCTGTCTCTGTCTCTGTCTCTGTCTCTGACTCTGTCTCAGACTCTGTCTCTGTCTCTGTCTCTGACTCTGTCTCTGACTCTGTCTCTAACTCTGTCTCCTACTCTGTCTCTGTCTCTGACTCTGTCTCTGACTCTGTCTCAGACTCTGTCTCTAACTCTGTCTCTGTCTCTGACTCTGTCTCTGACTCTGTCTGTAACTCTGTCTCCTACTCTGTCTCTGTCTCTGACTCTGTCTCTGACTCTGTCTCAGACTCTGTCTCTAACTCTGTCTCTGTCTCTGACTCTGTCTGTAACTCTGTCTCCTACTCTGTCTCTGTCTCAGACTCTGTCTCTGACTCTGTCTCTGTCTCTGTCTCTGTCTCTGACTCTGTCTCAGACTCTGTCTCTAACTCTGTCTCAGACTCTGTCTCTAACTCTGTCTCTGACTCTGACTCTGTCTCTGTCTCTGACTCTGTCTCAGACTCTGTCTCTGTCTCTGTCTCTGACTCTGTCTCTGACTCTGTCTGTAACTCTGTCTGTAACTCTGTCTCCTACTCTGTCTCCTACTCTGTCTCTGTCTCTGACTCTGTCTCTGACTCTGTCTCTAACTCTGTCTCTGACTCTCTCTCTGACTCTGTCAGGTGTACAGCCTCTGAAACAAAGAGCCTCTTTATCCTCAGACTCTGTTGAACAGGTTCAGCACTAAAGTCAGGAAAAGGAAACACTTCATATTTAACGGACGTCTCATTGTTTTTAAGGACCACTCCCTTTCTCTTAAGGAACACCACACACACACACACACACACACACACACACACACACACACACACACACACACACACACACACACACACGCACACACACGCACACACACACACACACACCTTAAAGTAACTCTTTGAATCTCTGAGTGTAACTCAATGCGTCCATATTCAGTCTGTAAAGAGACACAGTCAGCTGGGACATGATCAGCATGAAGATTCAATAAATAATAATAATAATAATAATAATAATAATAATAATGAACTCAGTCTGTTCTGCAGTGATGCACTGAAGTCTGCCTCTGTGCTGTGCTGAATATTCACACTGATGATACAGAAAGATTACTGAAGGTTATGACAACAGATTATAATAAAGTTACGATTACAGGAATAACTTTATTAACCAGATGAGTCATAAACTGAAGCCTCTGTTGGCCTTGGACAGATCAGGAGAGCAGCCTGCAGCCACGAGCCACAATTTCATTTCTTCATATCAATATTTTTTAGTATTCATAGAGTTAAACCATGACCTGTAACTTCTTTCACAACATGACCACTTTAAGTTACAAATTCAGACTTTCATCTGTTGACATTTTGATCGTCAACAATAAAACTTCAGTCCTGTAACATATGTCTTGAATTTTGTGCTATCAAAACTTCAGTCTCATAAAACTTCAGACTCTCAACAGGCCTTTAATCTGGTAACACTTCCACTTTATTTTGGTGCAGTTCAGACTTCAGTTCTGTAACACGACAATTTTAACCTCATAATTTTAAGACTTTATTCTTACAGAATTAAGACTCTGGTCTCACAACACCAGGATTTAATTTTTATAGCTTTATAAGATTATTTTTAAAGAATTATGATTATATTATCGTAACATTACAAAAAGAATCTGCTGACACGTTAAACTATGAGATCCTTTCACAAGCTGTAAGACTTCCAGCAAGTTACACCTCTGCTTTAATCTCATATAATTTCTACTTTAATCTCATATAATTTCTGCTTTAATCTCATATAATTTCTGCTTTAATCTCATAGAATTTCCAGCACTTCGACTTCAGTCTTGTAAGATTATAATTTCACCCTTGTTACAGAGGAGCTTTTACTCTGAAAAGCATTCTGTCAGTATTCTTGTAGCATAACAGAATCTGAAATGAATTTTTTTTTTACTGTTGCTCTAATCCTCATTTGTCCAGACTGGATCTTTAGGGGATTATATTAGAGATGAGGATTGAACTCTCAAAGCTTCAAAATGAAGACGCTAAGATTCAAAAGGTAATCTGACAGTCTACATTAATCGTCCGGATGAAGCTTACGTTAGCTAACGTTAGCTGTTTGATACGTAGCTGGCCATCCATCGGCTTCAGCAGGAATTTAAAAGCTGTTTTCAGCAGGAGGTGTTTCAGCAGGAGCATGGAGGTGTTTCAGCTGTATTATTCAGTCTGTAAGCTGCACCTCTAACCCCCTGCACTGAATACCTGACCACGCTGCCATGGAAACAGCAAACGTCTCATATTGATTAAACTGTGATACCTCTCTGCTATGACGGAGCTCAAAGCTCGACCGCTGCTCTGATATTTACCCAACAGTCAATAATTCTCGTGCATGGTGCCTCATTAATCTGTCCTTTGCTCCACTTTAATGATGCTTCATGTTCATCTGCTCTGCACAAACAGCTTCACTTCTACTCAAGCTGTCAACATTATGCTCCAGGGTCACCGAGGTCCTCCACCAGTTCTGAGCTGATCTGTTTGTGTTGAAACCAAGAAATTTCCCTCCTTTTTCTTCAATACAAAGATAAAAGTCAGGAGTGAAGCTAAACGACATGTTGATCTGAACACCGCAAAACATTAAGATAAGAGTGAAACACACAAATACAGACACAGCAGCTGACTTTACAGGGACAGAGACTGACAGAACATCGGTCTCACGTTCCTTTATACCAACAGATGTAACTGTAAGAGTGCAACCAATCAAAACAGTGAAGAGGCCACCGTCCATCTATTCCTTCTTGAGGACCATCTTCCAGCAACAATCATTCACAAAAAACTTGTAGACATGTTCGGTGAGCTCCAGAAAGATGGCTTTCAATCATCCTCTAAGAGTGATATCTGCAATTAAAGTGTTGCTTTTAATCAAGTTGCAGTTTCTAGCAACTGTAACTTACTCAGTGATTCGTGCCACTCGCACAGTCAATAAGCAATTGAACAAGTCACTGAGTGACTGGCACGGGTCACTGAGTGAATGGAACAAGTCACTGAGTGACTGGCACGGGTCACTGAGTGAATGGAACAAGTCACTGAGTGACTGGCACGGGTCACTGAGTGAATGGAACAAGTCAATGAGTGACTGGCACGAGTCACTGAGTGACTGTTAGGAGTCACTAAGTGAATGGCACAAGTCACTAAGTGAATGACACGAGTCTCTGAGTCACTGGCACGAGTCACTAAGTGTTCAGCACGAGTCACTGAGTGACTGGCACTAGTCACTGGGTGACTGGCACGAGTCACTAAGTGAATGGCATGAGTCACTGAGTGACTGGCACGAGTCACTTAGTGAATGGCACGAGTCACAGAGTGACTGGCACGAGTCACTTAGTGAATGGCACGAGTCTCTGAGTCACTGGCATGAGTCACTAAGTGTTCGGCACGAGTCACTGAGTGACTGGCACTAATCACTAAGTGAATGGCACGAGTCACTGAGTGACTGGCACAAGTCACTAAGTGAATGGCACGAGTCTCTGAGTGACTGCACAAGTCACTTAGTGAATGGCACGAGTCACTGAGTGACTGGCACAAGTCACTAAGTGAATGGCACGAGTCTCTGAGTGACTGCACAAGTCACTAAGTGAATGGCACAAGTCACTAAGTGAATGGCACAAGTCACTAAGTGAATGGCAGGAGTCACTGAGTGACTGGCACGAGTCACTGAGTGACGGACACGAGTTACTGAGTGACGCACACGAGTTGCTGAGCGATCAGTGGCACACCTCAAGCTGTTTTTGGATCTTGGCCCTGCTGGAGATAAAAACCAGGCTCTTCCATCTTAGAGTTGTTCTTTTGTCAGGAACCTGAGCATCATTTCTAACTTTTTTTTTTCAGATTTGAAAAACTTAAATTCATGAACAGCCCCAAACGTTATAAAGTGAAGAACGTCACACATTGTTTTTTTAGTGATTAGTTTCATTGTTTAGAAGGGGTAGAGTAAAGGGCAGATATCACCTCTGAAGAAGGAAGCCAAGAGTTAAAAGCCAAAGAAAAAACAAAGTGATGAAAATAACTTTGTCATCAACTCTTATCAAAATATTTTCCACTTCCTCTCAGCTGCTGGAAGAAACAGTCAGCTCCTGGCAGCTGTCTCTCAAACGTTACAGTCACTGCAGATATTTTGATTCGTCACAGCAGGAAGAGAAATGACAAATGAGCCGTGTTAGCGTTAGTCACACCTGTTCTTAAAACCGTTTTAAGCCCCGCTGACTCATGACAGATGGAAAACCTGACTAATGCTTTAATTTGGCATGAGGCCGTTCAGTTTGCTCTTCACGGATGTTTGACATGTTAAACAGGCCTCAATAATAAAATCACTGTGAGTCCTCTGAGCTGAACAGGCTGCCTGGATGCTGCTGCTGTTTGCTGCTTTAAGAGGAGAGCTGTGGTTAAAGTCTGTTACCCTGAGGCTTCTCCTGCTCCGACATGTCAAACCATCCTCCTCCTTCCTGTGGGAAACACGGGACAGAGAGGAGACCACTGACTCTCATTTAAAGACACAGTGACAGCATCAAAGTTTGCAAACAGGAGCTCAACATCTTCCATTGTGGCCTTAAATCGAGGACACGTCATCGTTAGGAAGTGTTAGCTGCCTCAGTGTGCTCTGACTCCACCTACACCGCCGCCCTGAGCTGAGGTCAGTAAATGAGTAACACATTAATGACACACACCAGGAGAAGGTCAGCTGAGCGTTACCTTCGTTTCTGGCTGAGTAAGAACAGATCAATGCCAACCAAACGACCAAACAGGCCTTAAAAGCATCTGTTAATGTGTGTATTTCAGCCGGACGTCGAGGTCGAACCTCTTGATGAAGAACGATCTCTGCTGGCTGACGTCCACCGCAATTACCAATCAACTGCTGCCAAAACCGTTCTTTAGTCCTGCGTCATTGTTGACCTCAGACTGATTTTTAAACCACTGCGCTGGCTGTTTGTATCAGGATGCAGTTTTTCCCAACAGCTGATGAAAATCCTGACAGAGTCCCGTCATGTGAGCCGTGCACAACCAATCCGTGATGAGTTTTGTCTCTCCGATAAACTAAAAGATGAATGAAATACTAACACTGAAAGCCTCCACAGTCAAACTCCAACACGAACACCATTACAGATCCACAAGTGTGAGAGAAATGAGATAAATAAGCCAACAAACTTCTTTGATTCTGTTCTGTGGAGCGATGAAACCAAACTGGAACTTTTTGGTCCTCTGGAACAACAGTTTGTCTGGAGGAGGAAGAAGGAACCAAAAAGAAGACCCTGCCCAGAGTGAAGCATGGTGGTGCCTCAGTGATGCTCTGGGGCTGCTTTGCTTCTTCTGACCTGCATGCTGAGAGCAAGATGGATTCTGTCAAGTATCAGGAAATCCCAGGAGAAAGTGTCAGGGAGTGTGACTGTGAGGAAGCTGAAGTTTGGGTTTGTCGGATTGTCCAACCTCAAAATCTACCAAAGCTTAATCTCAGAGGAAGTCCTGGAATATCCCAGAATTTGAACCCCAGAGAAAAGTCATGGTGGGATTTGAAGAGCTGGTTGCAAATCCAGGATTAGTGGTAAACTGGAGAACATTATCCATCAGGAAAGGGTGAAGATACTTCAGGAACTCTGGCAGAGGCTTCTGTCTGTCTATGCATCAGCGTTTGCAGCTAAAGGGTGCTCCAAAGTACCGGAGGGGAACTGTCTACGCTGTGAAAATGGTTTCAGTCCTGAAAAGGCCAAACAGCAGCAGGGATCTGGTGACTTCAACATCCAAAAAGGCGTCTGTGATGTGGGCGCTATACCGGTCCGTTATGGTGCTGAAAGAGCGGAGCCAGAAGACACGGCTCTGAATTCACCGGTCAGTCTCTGCTCCATCCCTCACCTACGATCATGAAGATCAGGAACACAAGCAGCTGAAATGATCTTCCTCCTCAGGGGGTCTGGACTCAGCCTTACAGACAGGGTTCAGGGCTCAGACATCCAGGAGAGGCTCAGAGTAGAGCTGCTGCTCCTCCACATCCAGAGGAGCCAGATGAGGAGGTTCAGGGATCTGGTGAGGACGCCTCCCTGGGAGGAGACCCCAGGATAGACCCAGGACAGGATGGAGAGGTTATATCTCTGGACTGGACTGGGAACGCCTCGGTACCCCCCAGAGGAGCTGGAGGACGTGTGGGGACAGGGTCTTCACTGATGACACTGCTGCCCTCGAGACCTGGACCCTGATGGAAGGAAATATACTAACATGGGATGTTCACTGTTTGTCTTCTTGGGGAATAAATAACACCCCCCCCCCCCCCCATGAGTCTACGGCTACTCAGCTGGGCCAGTTTTGTGGGACCTTTGACCTGGTGGAAATCTTTGACCATAAATAATCTGCTCTGTGGGAGGATGAAGGTTCAGCAGTCTCTTCAGTGCACGTCAACATTTCAGTCCAGTTCCTGTTAAAGACCCTGAAACTCTGGACCTCTGAGTCCTGCTGAATCCATCAGGACGGTGCAGGACGAGCAGCTGCTGGAGAGAAACTGGTGCATGTTTCAGCTCTGAACTTTGTGACGCACGTCCTACTTCTGAAACAGACTTCCTGTTCACACTCAAACCCCAGTTCATGATCAAACCATTAATACTCTGAGAGATGTGGAGCAGGTCTCTGCCTGGACCGACCCAGGTCTCTGACTCAGAGGTCTGTGTGCTGGTCTCTGGTTTGGGAGGGTTTTTATTGATGCAGTTAATAATATCACAGTTTGTCTCCTTGGTTGGAAACTGTTCTGATTTTTTGGTCACAGCTCAGCTTCAGATTTAGCTTCCAGCTTCTCTGTCCTGGCTGAAGTTTTCACCTGGTGAAGCTCAGACCCACTCAGTAAAAATAAGAGGAAGGTTTGAAGGTGTGAAAACTGCTCTTGTGTCTCTGAGCGGTTGTTTGAGCCGCTGCCTTCAGCCTGAGTGACTCAGGAGGGTTTCAGAGTCTCTGTGACCCGAATCTGCCAAGTGATGAGCAGCAGATCAACGCTGGTGAAAGTCTGAACTGTTCCTGAAGTCTGACTGTAAAAAGTTTCAGACGTGTGGCTCCTGAAACATGAGGCAGCAGAGACGCTTTGTTCCACTTTCAGAGTCTGAAATATAAAAAGAAGTTACTCACCTGAAGCTGGGCGCTCAGGTACGGCTCCGCTTCATCACTTTGACTTTTCACAACAGTTAACCCCAGCTGCCAGTGTGTGAGAGTGTGTGAGTGTGTGTGTGACGCTCAGAGGAGTGAGTCAACACTGACTGAGTTCGCCTGTAGCAACTGTGTGTGTGTTTCACACACACACACACACGCACACTGTGTGAGAGTGTGTGTTGCTCAGGAATGTGAAAAATGTCAGAGGAAGTTTTCCCCTGTGTGTGTGTGTGTGTGTGTGTGTGTGTTTTAAATTTATCCGACCTGTTTTGTCTGAGTAACAGCTCACAGCAGAGGAGCTGTCACTGTGTTTGAAACGTGTCTTTATCACTGAAGCTGTTTTCTGTGTTTTCTGTGTATTCCTGATGTCTGCTCCTCGTGGGGTCATCGTCAGACGAGGGAATAAATCTTCTTTTTAAGACTTTATTAAAACATCTGTACTGGCTCAGAGCTTCTTCCTGTGGTGTTATTTAACGTGTTTATTCTGAATCTTATTTCTAACACACCTTAAAGTTTCATCATCTCTTCTCCCGGCCGAGTCTCTCCCTCTTATCTGCCCGTCAGAAGCAGAAGTAACTCCTTCTGTTTTTAATGACGCCTGTGGAAACGTTTCACTGCATGTTTTTTTAACTCAGCATCAACCTTCAGTCGGGAGAAACGAAGCCGCTGCGTGTTGAAGGCATCGAACTCAAAGTGAGGGAATATTTGAAAACAACAACAACAACAACAAAAAGCAACAAAGTTCATCAGTGTGAAGAATAAATATCTGCTCTTTTTGGTGTCGGTCGCTGGAGTTGGGTTTTTAAAAAGATCCATGAGCTGTGTGTGGTTTGTTGAAGCAGCTGTAAACGTTTCTGCTGTAAAGTTCGACTGCAGTCAGCCTCTAGTGGACACTCGAAGAACTGCAGGTTTTTTTTTTTCTGCACTGCAGTAGAAAGTTCCAGCTGTGATCAAGAAGAAATAAAGACAAACTACAAATTTAATTGAAGCTTAAACAGCTTCTCTGCTTTAACTCAGAGTGGGAATTTAAAGCTAAAAAAAAACAAAAAACTTTTTTTTATTTACAGTGACTGAAAAAAAAAAAAAAATAAATACAAAAGACTAAATAAATAAATAAAATAAATCTGATGATCTGTGGAAAAGAGGAGACTAATTATTGAGGAATTGGGGGCGGGACTAGATAAGCTCTGCTTCTCCCGTCTTCCCTTTCAGACGTGAACAATTTGATCAACTATTGACGATGTGTGATGTTGTATAAGTGTGCTGACGTGACCCAAAATAAATAAATAAAATAAAATAAATAAATAAAAAGTACAATAAAGATATATTGAAAAGAAAAAATGAGAAAAGAAACTTAGAATATTTTAGAGTAACTAATGTTCACCAATAACAGATATTTATTAAACAGTTTGAGGGTTAGAAATAAATAAAACATTAAAAATATATGAAAGTACTAAAAATACAAAGATGCTGAAATAACAACAAGAGATTAAAATGAAGAACATCAAAGTTATAAAACCACAAACTGAATAAATCATTCTTTGCTCCTCTCAGAGGGAGAGTCTGTTTCAGAGAGAGTCCATCCAGTCTGAGACCCAGACCAGATGAGTCAAAACACCTCAGATGAGACCAAGACCATCAAAAACTGGTCTCTAATATTAAAACACGACAGATGGGATCACTGAAGTCTGGAGGTTCCCGCTTCATGAAGTTTATCTTATATTTAAGTTTATCCATCAGCAGGATGGATTTCAGCTGTAATATAACCACCAAACATCCCTGATGTTCACCTGTCAGCTCAACCTGTGACCACATCTTCACCCATCCAGAGCCGAGCTTCTGTAAGCTTCCTGTTTCAACAGGAACCAGAAGAGGAAGTGGATTAAGAAATGAATGTTTGGTACATTTCTCAGAAGTGAACTTCTTCTTCTGATCTGAGGAGATTTCATCACTTCCAGCAGAGATTCAGGCGAGGACGTGACTGAAATCAGCCGCAGTTAGCGCCTCTGACCAGCAGGAGGAGGGAAAAAAAGATCTTCACAGATCAGGAAGAAGACATCAGCTGAGAGATTCATGAAGGCTGTTAAATTAACCCTTCACCTCTTTGTGTGGTCTTGATCCTCTCACCTGTGCTGGTTGTCTTAAACTGAGGGATATTCTTCATCGAACTGCTCCTGGTTTATTCACTCAGCTGTTTTCTTTGAGACCCAATGAGGCACACGGCTCAGCACGTTCACGCCTGTAGTCATGGTGAAGACGAGCTCCTGGAGTTCAGTTTATTTGGTTTTGGACCTGCAAAGACAGGAAGTCAAAAGTCTCCTGAGTTTGCATCATGGCTGAATAAAAGCGGGACACGCAGGAGGACGTGAAGTCAGCACTCCTCATCAGGATGACGTCTGTGTTTCTCTCTCCTGAATATCTCCGGGGGACAGATGTGTCAGACTCAAACCGCCTCCTCTGGTTGGACTCAAAGGTTTAATCTGTAACGCTCAGCAGCTCGTTAACTCTCTTCATCCCTGCTCGTGTTTGTTTCTGCGTCTGTTTGTGCCTATAAAAAGCTCCGAGAAGACGGACATGTGAGCGCCTCAGCTGCATGTGTCTGTCAGAGAAACAGGGTCTGTGTTTCTCTGATAACTGTGGAAGAATGGCCGTGCTGAAGCCTGTGAACAGAAAGAAGGATTTTATTTAACGCTTCCTGCTGGTGATGTGAGTCTAATTTCAGCTGGAAAACATGAAGAAGGTTCAGAGGGAAACAGAGAGTGTGGAGGGAGATAGAGACTCTTTATTCCAACATAAATTCAGGTGCTGATTGACTTCTTATTGAACAAACAATGCAAAAACCTGTTTTTCTTCAGTTTATTGAATTTAAAGGAATATTTCACAATTTCAGGGAAAATTCTTTCATGTTTTCAGAGAAGCGAGAATCAATTCAACAGCTAAAACAACTCTAATTTAACATCCGCTCAGAAACGGATGCTGAGTTTTTACTGGTTTTAAAAGCTGCAGGAATTTCAAACCATTTAATCTTTATCAATTTAACATCGACCGTCCAGCAGATGGTGATGAAAGATGCTTTTCCAGGCTCAGTGTCAACCATTTTAAGGTCGTCTGTGTGCAGACTGAGTCCAACAGAGAAAACACAAAAAGCTTCTCTAACAGATTCACTACCTCACATAAAACACACGATTCCACACATGAAATGCTGTTACAGATGTTCAACATCCAAGATTTAGATTGAGATTATCAGCAGCAAAAATCAGTAATTTCTCAGGTTAATTCTTGGATTTTCCCCAAGAGATCCTGAATCCATTTACGGCATGTAGGCCAAGCATCAAAGTTTATCAGAGAGAAGAGAGATCTGAGTTTGTCTCTGCTGGAAACGACTTCTGTGATTAATTTAGTAGAGATGGTGGAGACTGGAGCTGAACTGACAGACAGAAAAAGGACAGAAGAGAAGAAGAAGATAAACAGGAGAGAGAGAGAGAGAGAGAGAGAGAGAGAGAGAGAGAGAGAGAGAGAGAGAGAGAGAGAGAGCACAGGCTAAAGGCTAAAACATGAACCAAAGGCTAAACCATGAGCTAAAGGCTGAAACATGAGCTGAAGGCTAAAACATGAGCTAAAGGCTAAAACATGAGCTAAAGGCTAAAGCACAGGCTAAAGGCTAAAACATGAGCTAATGGCTGAAACATGGGCTAAAGGCTGAAACATGAGCCAAAGGCTAAAACATGAGCTAAAGGCTAAAACATGAGCTAAAGGCTAAAACATGAACTAAAGGCTAAAGCACAGGCTAAAACATGAGCTAAAGGCTGAAACATGGGCTAAAGGCTGAAACATGAGCTAAAGGCTGAAACGAACTAAAAACTAAAACTTGAGCTACAGGCTGAAACGTGAGCTAAAGGCTAAAATGTGAGCTAAAGGCTAAAACGTGAGCTAAAGGGCTAAAACATGAGCTAAAGGCTAAAACGTGAACTAAAGGCTAAAACATGAGCTAAAGGCTAAAACATGAACTAACGGCTAAAAAATGAGCTAAAGGTTAAAACGTGAGCTAAAAGCTAAAACGTGAGCTAAAGGCTAAAACATCAGCAAGGGCTTAAAATCGAACTAAAGGCTAAAACATGGGCTCAAGAGTTCAACATGGGCTAAAGGATAAAACAGGGGCTAAAGGCTAAACCATGAGCTAAAGGCTAAAACATGAGCTAAAGGCTGAAACATGAGCTAAAGGCTAAAACATCAGCAAGGGCTAAAAATCGAACTAAAGGTTAAAACATGGGCTAAAGACTAAAAAACAATCTAAAGGCTAGACCATGAGCTAAAGGCTTATCCATGAGCTAAAGGCTAAACCACAGGTTAATCTGTTTGTGATGATGTTGATTCCAGCCCTCATGCAGCAGTTATTCTGCAGTGATCTGATCAAACTTTAGACTCTGTCAGTAAAACGTAGAGTGAGGCTACGTTAGCTCTGATTGGTGAGGTTGGAGCTGGTAGATGAGCTCAGAACCAGACGGCTCTGCTCCATCACGGGACTGGATCAGACTGGTTTCCATTCCAGTCAATGCGTCAACTCACACTGGATCCGCTCTGTTGTGGTCCAGCTGCGTCCCTGCTCCGGCAACTCGCAGCAGATATGGAACCATCCTAGTTTTTGCCAGTTGCTCCAACTGTGATGCAACAGTTCACTGTAGGGCAGATCAAGTGGGACAGGAAGTTGTTCACGGAAACTACCTAAAAAGTTGGTGACTTTCAAAATAAAACAAAGTGTGTCTAAACCAGATGGTTTTTATCTGGACTACAACAACAAACCAACATAATGAGCAGAGCCAGACCAGGAGTCAACAGGTCTGAGGTTTTACAGCCCAACAGGAACCAGGGAGGACCATCATTGGGGTGGGGATCCAGGGAACTCCTTGGTCTGTGACTCCAGCTGTCTGGAGGTCCTGATATGAGCCGGGCTGAGTTGAAGAACAGTCAACATGTAACAGAGCAGGGCCGGACCGGAGACCCAGGTGGTGTATTCCAGGCATTAGAGCAGCAGACTGTGAGGAACAGGAACCAGTCTGCTCACCTTCAGGACACTAAACTTCAAACTGACTTCACAGAGTCTGACTGGTGTCACCTTTCAAACTATAGACAGACACATCACCTTGTCGCTTTGCATCCTGGGAAAAGTTGTCTTGAACAAAGAAAAGTAGAGTTAAAAAGAAGATCTGCTCGTCGTGCTGCTCTGAGTCACGTCTTTACAACGGTGTGTGACGGTGCTCATGGGAAACGGAGTCTTCATCCTGGAAACCATCATTGATTCTGGCCACAGACGTCACTGCAAGCAACACCAAACAAAAGAACCCAACAAAGCCTTTCTTTATACTTATCTTTTATTAATTTTCACCGCACATGTTCAGGGAAACACATGTCAATATGGATTTGTTACATGAATATCTATCGCACTATAGATATCTGTTTCTTTTAAAAATACATGTTATGAGATGGCGTTCGACTGGCATGGCACCCATATAAATCTCTTTTTTAATAATAGAGTGTTTGGCATGTTACTCTTAAAATTAGATATATCAAGACACAGAACCGTGAGCACACATCATGTACAGTACTCGACACTCTAAACCCCAGAGCAAACAAAACAGCCACCCGCTTCAGCTGACAGTGGTTCTCTTACAGCAGATAGCGCGATCCATTAGAGTGATTTCCTGAAGGCAGATCAAGAGCTTGCTTTGAAGGCGACTGGCCTTTAAACCATGGCGAATGCAACGGGCGATAACCGAATTTTGGATAACGCGGCCGTGTGGCTATCAGCATCAAAGCAAGGACTTGAACACTGAGGAGATGCAGCTGAGAGAGTCGTAAATGCTTTTAATCTCGATTCCACACCATCAGTCACAGCAGTGTGGGTGCTGCAGAAAAGCCTGGCTGAGTTAAGGGTGATGGAAAAGTGCTGGATGATAAATCCTCCTTTTCCATCAGAAACTATCGGACCTTATTTTACAACTCTACGACCTGAAGTCATCTGTCCCACCGTGGAAACAAACCTCGTCCCAAATCCACACTTTAACTCAGACTGTGAGAGAACGAGTGGTCACCACCTTAGATACTGACAGCGGACAAGAAAAGGATTAAATAACACTTCAAGACTTGTTTTACGAAGAGCCCAGATCCTCACATTCAAAGACAAAAACAGGAAGTTAAGGGAGGGGGGGCAAACCTTATATCCTGTCCATTTCTGGGCTTATAGAGGTCACCCACAAAGCTGTTTTCTCCTCTGGGTGGGCACCAGAGTGGAACCTTCTAGGGCTGCTCGAGAGCCCTGCAGCAAGTTTTCTCCACTAGAATGGTACCCAGAGGGATCTTCATCGCATTTTCACCACCAGAGGGCCCTCTGGGATGCCTCTTGATATCATTTTTGATGCCAGTTTAGGATCATTCTACTGTTTTGCATTTTCTCCACTGAGTGGGCACCCAAAGAGAGAAATCTGCCTCAGGTTTTCTCCACTTCAGGTGCACCCTTGAAGCACTCTGAAGTGTTTGTCAGGGTTAGGGTTGAGTTATCCAGAGGACACTTCATGTTTTCTCTTCAGGCAGAAAACCTTGGATAGCCCTTTGTTTCATTTCAGCCAGTCTGAGACCGTCTAATTGGTACCATGTTTTCTCCACTAGCAGAACATCCAAAAGAGACAACACTGAAACACATTCTCTCTACTGTGGATGCCGCCAACATTTGTGATGTGGCTGAGCTTTGTATTGCACACTGGATAGCCCTTCAGTGCATTTTGGCCAGTTTAAGGTCAGTCTCAGGCCTTGGTCTGGAATTTTCTCCACTGGGAGCAGCCCAGTAGACTCTCCAACAGTCTTTAAATCAACTCTAGATTACACTGTTCTACTATCTCTCACTGTTAGCACACCTTATGCTAACTAATAGTATTTTGTCCATTTTAGGGTACACTAGAGACCCCTGCTTCACATTTTCTCCACTAGAGAAGTACCCAAAATGCACTTCACAGAATTTCCTCCATTTCTAGGACAGCTGGCGGCACTTTATCTTATTTTCTCCACTGCCGAGGCACCTTGGATGGCGTTGTATTGCATTTTGGCCCGTTCATGGCACTGCAACAAGTAAGACATTTTCTAAGGTGCGTGAAAAGGATGGTGTGTGGGGGCGTGAGGCTGCTGAAATGACATCATCAAGAAGCCGTGCAGACCTCACGTACGGGTCAAACAGAAAGCAGACTTTATCCAGAGGGCACTTCGTAGCTTCCTCTACAGCTGATGGACAGCTTGGGTCGCCCTTCACTGAATTTCAGCCGGAGACTGTTCTGTGTTTTCTCCGCTGTGAATGTTGAACTGAAGGGTTTTTATCACTTTTTCTTCGCTGGAACAGGAGCGTAAAGCACCTCAGATTTTCCCACTGGGAGGGCAGCAGTAGAGGGCGTTGAATCAAGGTTTATGCAACATTTAGCCCTCTGAGATTCTTCTGAGTCCACCAGCGGAGCTGAACTGGTTTAGACTAGCCAATGGCAGCCAATGGCAGCCAATGGCAGCCAATGGCAGCCAATGGCGTGGTGATGATAGCACCTTTGGGTATCTGAGATGCCCACGTGGTTGCAAAAGGTCACAGCGCTATCGTGTGGATTTGGGACCCTGAGGTTTGTTACCCGGGCACAGATCAATTCTCTCAAAGTGGTCTCACAGCTCTCTGGGTCGAATCACAGCACATACACAGCAGTTAAAGGTACAGTACAGAGGCGGTTATGCAGGGAAACGTCTGAGGACGGAGGGTAAGTTTTCTGGCAACAGTCTTTGGCTGCATGAACTCCATTAACAGCCTCCACTAAATGCTCAGCAGCACTCGGCTGGTGTTCGTTTCCCGCCCTGCTGACGGCACGGAGACACAAAGGAGATTATTACACACGTTAGACCTGCAGCTGCTTTGTGTTTGTGAGTTTGTCTGAAGCAGAGACCGGCGTTGTACTCGCACTCTGGTACAAAATATCACACCAGACGAGGAGCGAGGGATTCTGCAAACGAGGCAATAAGCATCGGGCAGATGACTTGGCTCAGCACAGCTTTGTTGTTCTTTCTTTCCTTTTCTTTCTTTTTTTGGCCGCGTCAGTGCGATGCAGAGAGCGAGCAGATCCCAGAGCAGCAACACACAACCGTGATCGAGAAAGACGACACTACTCGGAGAGAGAAACACTCTGCTAGTGTAAAATAAATTCCTCAACGTGGCTCCTTTGTCTAATTAGCCATTAATGACATCTCTGCCAGCGTGCACGGCTCTGCACGGCTCTGCACAACCAGAGTTATGTTACATTACAGAATGATAATTCTCAATGCTCCGGAGAACAAGCTAATCCGCTGCATAATTCATCAGCGCCGGAACCTTCTTCTGGAATCAGCTGATCAGTATTCATGAGGTTCGGCTGCAGTTTTTGGCATTTCAGCGCTGAGCGACCGCAGCTACATTCACAGCTGTTTCCAGCTCTTACGCTCCGCTTTAATCAGCCTCTGCACTGAGACACAGTTTGTTCAAACTCTGGTCGCTGGTTGTGGTTGTGGTTGCTGCTGTACGTCAGGGAAGCAGGAATCTGTACGTTTCACAGCGTAAAATGAACAAAGAAACCGTTTCCTGTTTGCGCTGATGTCCCTGGGGAGAAGAGGCGAAGCAGTCGGGGGTTACATATCACGTTTTAACTATGGCATAAAAACCCAAACAATCAAGACGTATACGTAGGCAGCAATGGTAGAAATCAGCATCTGCAGAGCCATAAAATACAGAATCACAGATCTAAGCACAAGCCTTTTTTTTTTTTTTCTCAAACTATGAAATAAAAGCAGTTTTCCATTTAGCTCCATCTGCCCTCGTGGTTTTTCTAAGTGTTTGTTGAAATTGCTAACACCTTGTTCACACCTTTACACATTGTCAGGCTGTGGATGTTATCCGCAGCGGTCTCGCTCCTCTTTGTTGATGCTTAAAAAAACGAGGACGCCCACAAACAAACCCAGTAAGGAACCATCCTCTCCTTTCAAAGATACCCCGACGTGGATGTATTCATTTCCAAAGCGCCTGTAGGCGTTGGGTTTCTTCACGTCCTGTAGGAGCGAGGGATCGTCTGCTCTGGGGAGGAGGAGGAGGAGGAGGAGGAGGGGGATGTAAACTAAAGAAAAACAACGGACAAAGCTGTGAACAAGGCGTAATAACGGCGTCTGATACCATCCGATAAAAAGATGCAAGAAACTGCCTCATCTGAGGAGGAGGCGCTGAGACACAGTGATGTTGGAAAACGAGCTCTCGCCCATACGCCTACTTCCTGTCAAATAGCTGACACTTCCTCCCAGCGATATGGTTAGACTCGGCTGCAGAAATTATTGCACCGAGTCCAACCGAGCCTGCAGTGTTCTGCCTCGACTGCAAAATTGTGCTTAGGAGTTAATGTCCCAGAAGTGTTAAGGCTTTTTAATCTCAATACCAGACATATTTCTAAGTACTAATGAGCTATACCCATGGAGGTCAACGAGATGAGAGGATGGACGGACGGACGGACGGATGTGAGGGCGGTATTAAAGGTTTATAGATTCACAAAGAAGCACGATCAAGTCAATTTCAAAAGAAGTGGAGAGATGATGAAAAGAACCGGCCTGGTATTGGTGTGTGTTGGTGTGTGTGTGTGTGTGTTTTTTTGCCCAACTCATACGATATGTTTATCTCTTTGAGTCAGAGAGGAAAGGTTTGCAGAGCGCCCGAGTACGGCAGAATCAGGATGGGTCAGTTCATGGTCTCTGCGGTCTGGATTCTCTAAGACTTCATCCCAGTCTGCTTTTACTAAGATTTGAAGGTTTTTGTAAAAATACTGATCCTCCTCTTTCGGTGGGATTTTCTGCTTCCTCTAAAAACCAATCAGGAAGGAGTTTTCACGTCCGACCCGACCGCATACTCGAACGCTCTGCAGACCTTCACCTCCTAACGTCGGCTCCTCGCCTTTCCTGTCATAGGGAGCCAGTAAGGATGAGGGGTTAGCATTAGCGTTAGCTGCAGTTAATGAAGCCACAGGGTGGCCACAGCGAGCAGGAGCGACAGCCCCAAGGTGGAGGCCAGGGAGGCGGCGAGGAGCCGGCCATTGTTCACCAGCCTGAAGGAGATGACCTCCACCTTGAACCCGTCCTCCGTGGCCATGCAGCGGAAAACGCCGTCCTTCAGGGGCGTGTCCACCACCGGCCCCAGGACGCAGAAGTCCCCGGAGAAGATGCAGGGGTAGTTGTTGATGCAGTTGTCTTTCTCCCAGCGGTAGGAGGCGTGGAAGGAGCGAACGGGGCACGGGAGGAAGATGGTGGTGTTGGACGGGACCCTGACCTCTCTCGGGGAGGTGCGGCGCAGTTTCAAAGCTGAGAAGACAGAAAGGTAGTCCACTTAGACTCAAACAGGTTTAAGGTGTCAGTCTTTAATGAGGACCGACTCAAACTGTACCAAACATCCGCCAACAACTCAAGATCCAAGCTGCAGGTTTCACAGTCACTGGCTCCTGTGACTCGCCGACACGTCTGCAGCGCCAAAAGAGCGTGAAGGAAAAAATCTGACGGACAGTTTTTGTCTCGTTTGCATTTTTTAAAATCTTCGTTAAATCTGTTTGGTTTGCACAACGAAAAAAAGAAAAGATTTTAACCCTTTATTGCCCAACACATCAGTTTCAGAGACCTCCATCAACAGGAGAAACAGATTCATTAAAACCTGTTCAATTAAAATAAAAGCATTCTGCCCCCTTGAGGATTGTTACTGCACTGCAGGCAGCTGGAGTCGTGTTTTGGCCCTTTTAAAAATGGCCGTCTCCAGGAAATTATCTGCGTGTGTGAGTCTGCCTCATGCTCCTGCTGTTTACAGCACAGGTTGTTTTGTTAGTTTTTAACAAGGCGGGCTCAGCATCCCGGAAAAACCGGAAACAGCCTCAAGGCCCCAGACCCACAGGGGCCCAACGTCCACATATTCATTATGTGCGAGTAAGTTTGCGGTTATTTGATTAGCGGTTGGTACATTTGGGAGTTTTCTCCTCTATACAGCATCAGCAGGTGAAGTGAGAGCCTGAGGGCGGGCCCTGCATTATCATCCGTCTCTTAAAGGGGCCATGAGCCAAGCTGTCAACAGGGACCCGCAGCTCAGGTCTGCCTTTAGGCTCCCTCACAGGTTAATCCAGTCATGATCAGTCTGAGTGAAACAGGATGTCATGCTGAGCTGAGCCGTCGGGTCTCTGCGGAGGAACGGAAACACAGACGACCGAAGCTTGGTGGTTCAGGATGCTGTCTGAGTGAGAGCGAGCTCAGAAACTCAGCAGCTGTTTTCTTTCTCACCATCAGGCTGAGCTCTAAAGAGGAAGGGCTCTGTTAGCTCCGATCAGCTTCTCTTCCACTGGGATCCAGTTAGAAGGATGAGTTTTTGGTAATCTCATCATTAAAAGCTGAAAAATCCTTTTTAGACGCTTCGACTTGCATGAGTTGAAAGCTGATTTGATATCATTTTGCTAACTTTATTTTCACCAGATTTTGGAGGTCCTGTGTTTACAAATCCTTCTGTAAAAAGACAACAACACGTTCAGTGTTGCTTGTATATGACTGATAAGAGAAAATTCTTCAGTTTCTAATTTCATCTGATTTTTTTCCTGATTGAACAAACGGAGACAGAGTTACAGTAAGATAACTCCAGCTGAGCTTAACGTAGCGCCGGCGCTATCACAGAGGGTAAAGGGTTAAATCAGCAGCAGTTCCTTCAGTGAAAACTTTACATGAAATCTGATCTAAGACCTGAAACAGAGTCACTCAGATCATAGAAGCTTCTGTCTGAGAAGGCAGAAACATCTTCAGCTCTGGGTTCATGCAGACCAAGGTTAAAGAAACGTGTCACATGAGAGCAGTTTCCTGTTTCTGTGAAACAACATGAAACCCCTCAGTCTTCAGTCTCTCAGTCTTCAGTCTCTCAGTCTTCAGTCTCTCAGTCTTCAGTCTCTCAGTCTCTCAGTCTCTCAGTCTCTCAGTCTTCAGTCTCTCAGTCTCTCAGTCTTCAGTCTCTCAGTCTTCAGTCTCTCAGTCTCTCAGTCTTCAGTCTCTCAGTCTCTCAGTCTCTCAGTCTTCAGTCTCTCAGTCTCTCAGTCTTCAGTCTTCAGTCTCTCAGTCTCTCAGTCTTCAGTCTCTCAGTCTCTCAGTCTCTCAGTCTCTGAGTCTTCAGTCTCTCAGTCTTCAGTCTCTCAGTCTCTCAGTCTCTCAGTCTCTGAGTCTTCAGTCTCTCAGTCTCTCAGTCTTCAGTCTCTCAGTCTCTCAGTCTTCAGTCTCTCAGTCTCTCAGTCTTCAGTCTCTCAGTCTCCCAGTCTTCAGTCTCTCAGTCTCTCAGTCTTCAGTCTCTCAGTCTTCAGTCTTCAGTCTTCAGTCTCTCAGTCTTCAGTCTCTCAGTCTCTCAGTCTCTCAGTCTTCAGTCTCTCAGTCTCTCAGTCTTCAGTCTCTCAGTCTCTCAGTCTTCAGTCTCTCAGTCTTCAGTCTCTCAGTCTTCAGTCTCTCAGTCTTCAGTCTCTCAGTCTCTGAGTCTTCAGTCTCTCAGTCTTCAGTCTCTCAGTCTCTCAGTCTTCAGTCTCTCAGTCTCTCAGTCTTCAGTCTTCAGTCTCTGAGTCTTCAGTCTCTCAGTCTTCAGTCTCTCAGTCTTCAGTCTTCAGTCTTCAGTCTCTCAGTCTTCAGTCTCTCAGTCTTCAGTCTTCAGTCTCTCAGTCTTCAGTCTCTCAGTCTTCAGTCTCTCAGTCTCTGAGTCTTCAGTCTCTGAGTCTTCAGTCTTCAGTCTCTCAGTCTTCAGTCTCTCAGTCTTCAGTCTCTCAGTCTCTCAGTCTTCAGTCTTCAGTCTCTCAGTCTTCAGTCTTCAGTCTTCAGTCTCTTAGTCTTCAGTCTCTCAGTCTTCAGTCTCTCAGTCTCTCAGTCTTCAGTCTCTCAGTCTTCAGTCTTCAGTCTTCAGTCTCTCAGTCTCTCAGTCTCTCAGTCTTCAGTCTCTCAGTCTTCAGTCTCTCAGTCTCTCAGTCTTCAGTCTCTCAGTCTTCAGTCTCTCAGTCTTCAGTCTTCAGTCTTCAGTCTCTCAGTCTCTCAGTCTTCAGTCTTCAGTCTCTCAGTCTCTCAGTCTTCAGTCTCTCAGTCTCTCAGTCTTCAGTCTTCAGTCTCTCAGTCTCTCAGTCTCTGAGTCTTCAGTCTCTCAGTCTCTCAGTCTCTCAGTCTTCAGTCTCTCAGTCTCTCAGTCTTCAGTCTTCAGTCTCTCAGTCTCTCAGTCTTCAGTCTCTCAGTCTTCAGTCTCTCAGTCTCTCAGTCTTCAGTCTTCAGTCTCTCAGTCTCTCAGTCTCTCAGTCTTCAGTCTTCAGTCTTCAGTCTCTCAGTCTTCAGTCTCTCAGTCTCTCAGTCTTCAGTCTCTCAGTCTCTCAGTCTCTCAGTCTCTGAGTCTTCAGTCTCTCAGTCTCTCAGTCTTCAGTCTTCAGTCTCTCAGTCTCTCAGTCTTCAGTCTCTCAGTCTCTCAGTCTTCAGTCTTCAGTCTTCAGTCTCTCATTCCTCAGTCTCTTAGTCTCTCAGTCTTCAGTCTCTCAGCCTTCAGTCTCTCAGTCTTCAGTCTCTCAGTCTCTCAGTCTCTCAGTCTTCAGTCTGTCAGTCTCTCAGTCTTCAGTCTCTCAGTCTCTTAGTCTTCAGTCTCTCAGTCTTCAGTCTCTCAGTCTTCAGTCTTCAGTCTCTCAGTCTCTTAGTCTTCAGTCTCTCAGTCTCTCAGTCTTCAGTCTGTCAGTCTCTCAGTCTTCAGTCTCTCAGTCTCTTAGTCTTCAGTCTCTCAGTCTGTCAGTCTCTCAGTCTTCAGTCTCTCAGTCTCTTAGTCTTCAGTCTCTCAGTCTCTCAGTCTTCAGTCTCTCAGTCTTCAGTCTCTCAGTCTCTCAGTCTTCAGTCTCTCAGTCTTCAGTCTCTCAGTCTTCAGTCTTCAGTCTCTCAGTCTCTCAGTCTCTAAGTCTTCAGTCTCTCAGTCTTCAGTCTCTCAGTCTTCAGTCTTCAGTCTCTCAGTCTTCAGTCTCTCAGTCTGTCAGTCTCTCAGTCTTCAGTCTCTCAGTCTCTGAGTCTTCAGTCTCTGAGTCTTCAGTCTTCAGTCTCTCAGTCTTCAGTCTCTCAGTCTTCAGTCTCTCAGTCTTCAGTCTTCAGTCTCTCAGTCTTCAGTCTTCAGTCTCTTAGTCTTCAGTCTCTCAGTCTCTCAGTCTCTCAGTCTTCAGTCTCTCAGTCTTCAGTCTCTCAGTCTCTCAGTCTTCAGTCTTCAGTCTCTTAGTCTTCAGTCTCTCAGTCTCTCAGTCTCTCAGTCTTCAGTCTCTCAGTCTCTCAGTCTTCAGTCTCTCAGTCTTCAGTCTCTCAGTCTCTCAGTCTTCAGTCTCTCAGTCTTCAGTCTCTCAGTCTCTCAGTCTTCAGTCTCTCAGTCTTCAGTCTCTCAGTCTCTCAGTCTTCAGTCTTCAGTCTTCAGTCTCTCAGTCTCTCAGTCTTCAGTCTTCAGTCTCTCAGTCTCTCAGTCTTCAGTCTCTCAGTCTTCAGTCTCTCAGTCTTCAGTCTTCAGTCTCTCAGTCTCTCAGTCTCTGAGTCTTCAGTCTCTCAGTCTCTCAGTCTCTCAGTCTTCAGTCTCTCAGTCTCTCAGTCTTCAGTCTTCAGTCTCTCAGTCTCTCAGTCTTCAGTCTCTCAGTCTTCAGTCTCTCAGTCTCTCAGTCTTCAGTCTTCAGTCTCTCAGTCTCTCAGTCTCTCAGTCTTCAGTCTTCAGTCTTCAGTCTCTCAGTCTCTCAGTCTTCAGTCTCTCAGTCTCTCAGTCTTCAGTCTCTCAGTCTCTCAGTCTCTCAGTCTCTCAGTCTCTGAGTCTTCAGTCTCTCAGTCTCTCAGTCTTCAGTCTTCAGTCTCTCAGTCTCTCAGTCTTCAGTCTCTCAGTCTCTCAGTCTTCAGTCTTCAGTCTCTCATTCCTCAGTCTCTTAGTCTCTCAGTCTTCAGTCTCTCAGCCTTCAGTCTCTCAGTCATCAGTCTTCAGTCTCTCAGTCTCTCAGTCTTCAGTCTTCAGTCTTCAGTCTCTCAGTCTCTCAGTCTCTGAGTCTTCAGTCTCTCAGTCTCTCAGTCTTCAGTCTTCAGTCTCTCAGTCTTCAGTCTCTCAGTCTCTCAGTCTTCAGTCTTCAGTCTCTCAGTCTCTCATTCCTCAGTCTCTTAGTCTCTCAGTCTTCAGTCTCTCAGCCTTCAGTCTCTCAGTCTTCAGTCTTCAGTCTCTCAGTCTCTCAGTCTTCAGTCTCTCAGTCTCTCAGTCTTCAGTCTTCAGTCTTCAGTCTCTCAGTCTCTCATTCCTCAGTCTCTTAGTCTCTCAGTCTTCAGTCTCTCAGCCTTCAGTCTCTCAGTCTCTCAGTCTCCCAGTCTTCAGTCTGTCAGTCTATCAGTCTTCAGTCTCTCAGTCTCTTAGTCTTCAGTCTCTCAGTCTCTCAGTCTCTTAGTCTTCAGTCTCTCAGTCTCTCAGTCTTCAGTCTGTCAGTCTCTCAGTCTTCAGTCTCTCAGTCTCTTAGTCTTCAGTCTCTCAGTCTGTCAGTCTCTCAGTCTTCAGTCTCTCAGTCTCTTAGTCTTCAGTCTCTCAGTCTCTCAGTCTTCAGTCTCTCAGTCTTCAGTCTCTCAGTCTTCAGTCTCTCAGTCTCTCAGTCTTCAGTCTCTCAGTCTTCAGTCTCTCAGTCTTCAGTCTTCAGTCTCTCAGTCTCTCAGTCTCTAAGTCTTCAGTCTCTCAGTCTTCAGTCTCTCAGTCTTCAGTCTTCAGTCTCTCAGTCTTCAGTCTCTCAGTCTGTCAGTCTCTCAGTCTTCAGTCTCTCAGTCTCTGAGTCTTCAGTCTCTGAGTCTTCAGTCTTCAGTCTCTCAGTCTTCAGTCTCTCAGTCTTCAGTCTCTCAGTCTTCAGTCTTCAGTCTCTCAGTCTTCAGTCTTCAGTCTCTTAGTCTTCAGTCTCTCAGTCTCTCAGTCTCTCAGTCTTCAGTCTCTCAGTCTTCAGTCTCTCAGTCTTCAGTCTTCAGTCTTCAGTCTCTCAGTCTCTCAGTCTTCAGTCTCTCAGTCTTCAGTCTCTCAGTCTCTCAGTCTTCAGTCTCTCAGTCTTCAGTCTCTCAGTCTCTCAGTCTTCAGTCTTCAGTCTTCAGTCTCTCAGTCTCTCAGTCTTCAGTCTTCAGTCTCTCAGTCTCTCAGTCTTCAGTCTCTCAGTCTTCAGTCTCTCAGTCTTCAGTCTTCAGTCTCTCAGTCTCTCAGTCTCTCAGTCTTCAGTCTCTCAGTCTCTCAGTCTTCAGTCTTCAGTCTCTCAGTCTCTCAGTCTTCAGTCTCTCAGTCTCTCAGTCTCTCAGTCTTCAGTCTCTCAGTCTCTCAGTCTCTCAGTCTTCAGTCTTCAGTCTCTCAGTCTTCAGTCTCTGAGTCTTCAGTCTCTCAGTCTCTCAGTCTCTCAGTCTTCAGTCTCTCAGTCTCTCAGTCTTCAGTCTTCAGTCTCTCAGTCTCTCAGTCTTCAGTCTCTCAGTCTTCAGTCTCTCAGTCTCTCAGTCTTCAGTCTTCAGTCTCTCAGTCTCTCAGTCTCTCAGTCTTCAGTCTTCAGTCTTCAGTCTCTCAGTCTCTCAGTCTTCAGTCTCTCAGTCTCTCAGTCTTCAGTCTCTCAGTCTCTCAGTCTCTCAGTCTCTCAGTCTCTGAGTCTTCAGTCTCTCAGTCTCTCAGTCTTCAGTCTTCAGTCTCTCAGTCTCTCAGTCTTCAGTCTCTCAGTCTCTCAGTCTTCAGTCTTCAGTCTCTCATTCCTCAGTCTCTTAGTCTCTCAGTCTTCAGTCTCTCAGCCTTCAGTCTCTCAGTCATCAGTCTTCAGTCTCTCAGTCTCTCAGTCTTCAGTCTTCAGTCTCTCAGTCTCTCAGTCTCTGAGTCTTCAGTCTCTCAGTCTCTCAGTCTTCAGTCTTCAGTCTCTCAGTCTTCAGTCTCTCAGTCTCTCAGTCTTCAGTCTTCAGTCTTCAGTCTCTCAGTCTCTCATTCCTCAGTCTCTTAGTCTCTCAGTCTTCAGTCTCTCAGCCTTCAGTCTCTCAGTCTTCAGTCTTCAGTCTCTCAGTCTCTCAGTCTTCAGTCTCTCAGTCTCTCAGTCTTCAGTCTTCAGTCTTCAGTCTCTCAGTCTCTCATTCCTCAGTCTCTTAGTCTCTCAGTCTTCAGTCTCTCAGCCTTCAGTCTCTCAGTCTCTCAGTCTCCCAGTCTTCAGTCTGTCAGTCTCTCAGTCTTCAGTCTCTCAGTCTCTTAGTCTTCAGTCTCTCAGTCTCTCAGTCTCTTAGTCTTCAGTCTCTCAGTCTCTCAGTCTTCAGTCTCTCAGTCTCTCAGTCTTCAGTCTCTCAGTCTCTTAGTCTTCAGTCTCTCAGTCTGTCAGTCTCTCAGTCTTCAGTCTCTCAGTCTCTCAGTCTCTGAGTCTCTCAGTCTCTCAGTCAAACTGGTCTCTGTATCTCTGAAGAGGACGTGTCAGCTCGGACACAAACGGAAATACTTGACGGGTTAAATCTGATCACTGGGGGGGGGGGGCTGTTTTCAGCCCTTAGATGGAAACAGATAAAAATAAAAAGAAACCCTGTCCCTGCAGGGTTTTTGGACTCAATTATATGATAATAATCTCTCCACTGTAGCTGCTCAGAAAGGTTCCTATTCTGGTTTAATTAAGAGAGAGAGAGAGAGAGAGAGAGAGAGAGAGAGAGACAGACAGAGAGCAGATAAGCACTCACCAGCAGCTTCCCCACAAACGGAGGAGTTGGAGTGGTCCAGATTCTGAAGGAGCGCCCTGTCGGGGAATAATAGAGAGGACAAATTAGCAGCATTAAAGAGCTTCACAAACGGCTCATGAGCCTCCACATCAAACGAGTGTTACACACAAATTAAAACACGCAGAGACAAATCATTCAGCAGCGTCAGGGGGAGCGCCAGAGAAAGGAGTCATTACAGCACATGATTGATTTTCATTTTCTCTCAAAATTAGAAATTCAAAGAGTCATTAGAGGCCGAGCAGCGTGAGCGCAGCACGCCTCACTGATGGAGGGAAGTTTCCTTTATTACCTTACAGCCGAGGACTGTCAGGCACAGAGTGAGACCTCATCGGTTCAGCTGCAGATGAAGCCGTTTACAGTCTGCGGGTCTGTTATTTACATCATCTGACGTCATTTTACAGATTTATCCATCAGACAGAGTCAAACACGGAGTGAAAACCTGCTCAGAAAGACGGTTTTAACCATCCATTCAGTTTAGCTCAAATAATAAGAATAACAGATAAAGCCGGCGTTGTTTTTGTGTGGACGGTGAAGGCTTTCATCCATCATGCGCTCATCTTGTTCTCTTCTTCACGACTTCTCTTTGTTTCACATCACGCTGTGCAAAACTTCAAACCCCTGCAGCACGGGGCGGATTACATTTGGCTGCAGGACGTCCTGTTTGCATACTTCCTGCCAGACACTGAGCTACGAGTTTGTAGTGTTACAGACATTAAAAGTGACTCCATGTGCAGCAGACGCAGCAGGGCAGGTGTTGTGGTTCTTTGTAAAAGAACCCTGCAGATAAAAACGACTGGATCTGTCCCCTGATTTCTGCAGGAAGCGTCTGAGTGCGCCACAGATCGGCGTGTTCTGACAGCACGTGTTGCTGCACTGGAAGCGTGTTTGAAGTGCAGCTGCAAACATCCAGGAGCAGCAGGGTTTGAAGAAGGACAACATGTAACTGTGTCTTAGTCTTTGTTTTTACTAACTGAAGCGTTTGGATTGGGTCGAACTGGTTTCAGAGACGTTCAGTCGCTGCACGCTCTGGAGTGCTCAGTGCTGGATCTCAGAGTTCAGTGTGTTGGTGTTTCAGATCCTGCAGCCCTGACACCCTGTCTGTTTTTAAATTGCTAATGAGCTCCCTCCCCTGAGACGCTCGCTCTGCAGCGCTGACATCATATCCAATCATACCCGGTGGTGACGTTGTATCCAGGCGGGATGGCGATGCACTTCCTCCTGGCCCTGTCCCAGCCGCAGTACGGGTCCCTGGACAGGATGCACTCCCTGCACGTGTCACCGTACCGGCCGCAGTCAGCCAGCGGCAGTCTCTGGACCTCCATGGCTGTACCCACATACAGGTGTCCCTGAAGGGGGGGGGGGGGGGGCAAAGCAGATCAGTGTTTTATGACTCAATAACAGCAGAATATTATGAGAATCAGTCAGAGGGGGTGGGAGTTTACTGTTACTGCGTACGGAAGAAATTACAAGTGTTCACTGCAGAGGGACAGAGGGACGGAGGGACAGAAGGACGGAGGGACAGAGGGACAGAAGGACGGAGGGACAGAGGGACAGAGGGACAGAGGGACAGAGGGACGGAGGGACAGAGGGACAGAGGGACAGAGACATGTCTGAAAGCTTACTGAGGAACATCCACCAATCAGAGCAGAGAGGAAGATATTTAATATAAAGATCTCATACAGACTCAGTCCTCACAGCTCAGAGCTTCTTGTGTTCACACAGTTTCATAACCTGCAAATAAAAAAGCTAAAAACATGTGAGTCAGATCTGAGCACGTTAAATCCACTCAGCCTCTCAGATCGAACAGTTAGAAACCCGTCAGACAGCTCATTCAGCAGCGTGTCAGAAAGGTTTCCAGTTTCACTTTACTCTGGACTCTGTGGTCCGGCTGCTGCTGTTGATCGATCCATCAACAGAGCCAAAGACTTTATTCTTCTTTCTTTCTCTACATGCTGACTGGGAACAGGAGCTTGGTGAGGCTCCCTCTGAGTACTGAAACTCTACCTACCTTTGGCGAGTCGATGGCCATGTTGAGAACTGGACCCTCGTTATGGAACAGGGAGTACTGAGATATGATGAAGACCCCCTCACTGCTGTGGAGGACTTTGAGGACCTTGCCCTGATCTGTGGGAGCAAAGAAGGAGAGGACGTGGTAAAGATCTTTGCAGTCAGATGTTTAAACTTGTGAATCCTGTTTGAGTTGCTGGACTGTCCGTCCTGGTTGTGCCGTCCAAAGTGTTTTATAAAGACATGGATTTGACTTGGACGGCTTCCACTCCTCACACACTCTGGAGAGCAGGAGGCAGAATGGTGGAGTGGAGCGTTAGAGGGTCTTTGAACAGGCGTTTGTGAAGGCAGAGCTGCTCAGTGATCCTTCACCCTCTGATGGACGGAGCCCAAACCACAACAGAAGAGACCAGTTCAACCAGCAGCACCAGTGTAACTCACTGACTGCTGTAAAGGTCTGTCCTCATGGTGGGTTCAGATCAGACCTCTTATCTGGTCTTGATGTTGGTCTCTGTTAATAACATTTATCATCATTTACAGGTCCAGACCTGTTAACACTTTAGGAAAGTGGCTCGAGATAACGTTTGTTATGAACTGATGCTGTATAAATAAAGACTGATTGATTGATTGATGGATAGATGGATGGATGGATGGATGGATGGATGGATGGATGGATGATAGATGGATGGATGGATAAATGGATGGATGGATTGATGGACTGATGGATGGATTGATGGATGGATGGATGGATGGATGGATGGATGGATGGATTGATGGATGGATGGATGGATGGGTGGATGGATGATGGATGATTGATGATGGATAATTGATGATTGATGATAGATGGATGGATGGATGGATTGATGGATTGATGGATTGATGGATGGATGATGGATGATTGATGGATTGATGGATTGGTTGGTGGGTTGATTGATTGACAGGCCTCTTGTTTTTCTGACTAACAGGCCTTCTGAGCACTGGGTGGACCTGCTGGTGGTGGGATGAGAGAGCCTAACTGGACCTGGATCTGGTGCGAGTGTGATGCGCCATCATAACCATAGTCTATCATAGTCTTTATACGCAGCATCAGTCCAGGTGTTGGTGTCACTTTAAGAAGGAACAGATGTTTCTGAAGTTGATTTATGGGAGATGAACTTCCATCTTTACCTTTGAGCCTTTGTGTTTGAGGCCTGCTGGAATCATCTCAACCTCTGTGCAGATCAACATCCAAACATCCATAATCTCTGCTCTCCCTCCAGTGAAAGATGTTAATCTGACTTTTTATTGACCGTACTCTAATCCCTGCCTTCACTCTACAAACAATGACTCCACAGATTTAAAGGCTCCCTGCAGGAAGATGTTCCAGCTTGTTCGTCTTTTGTCACGTTCTGAGATTACTCCGCCTCCTCCCGCTGAGAAAATGTGATTACACTGAAACCTTTTTATCCAGCATCTTCATTTCCTGCGCTCTCTCTGCGTGAGACACTTCCTCCTGAGTAATTATGGATTCAGGTTCTTCTCTCTGTCTCGTAAACTCGGTCATTTCTCTCTCTCTCTGCAGTTAAAGATAACTTTCCTTATTTCGTCCACTTATGATCCTTTAATCTGCTCTGCAGCTATTTTCAGCTCCTTCATCAAAAGCATGTGTCAGCACGAAAATAGCAGGAGGACGTTTTGGAAGAGAAAGGGTGACAAAGCTGAACCGGATCTGCTGAGAGAATCTGTTTCAGGGTTTTTTATTGGGGGACAGTTTGCTGAGCTGATGTGTTTTGCTCCCTGTGCAGCGTTTAATAAACACACTCCAGCTGAAAGCTTTCACAGGCAGAGGAAAAACCAACACGTCGCTCCAGCCGAGCTCAACCTCCACGTCTCTTATTAAAAGCTCAGGTGTGAACTCTGCGTCGCTGTCTGGACTCCTCTCTCACCTCCGAGCTGCCGCCGGCTCGGCCGTCACACCGAGAGGAGAAAACAAACTCTGATCTGGAACATAAAGTCAGTCGAACAAGAGAACGACACGAGCATTTCCTCAGTCCCTGAGGGGAGCGCTCTGTCGTACGGCCTCCACGACTGAGCCGGCCTGAGCAGCTTCTCTCTTCTGCTGGTCAAGCTGTCAGCGAGTCACTCGGGGGAAAGAGGTCTCTGACTGACAGTTTCTTTCTTCCATTTCCAGCAGACGCCGTCCTCGGAGGCTGAATGCTCCAGCTGCTCTGCGGCTGATGAGCGTCTCTAACCTTTCATGCATCCTCTGCTGGTTTCTCTCTCCTCTTTAAACAGCGTCACGTAGATTCTCTCCTGCTGCGCTCAGGCCTCTCAGGTTAATGGAGCAGACTGACCCACAGTTCAGCTCTGCAAACAGTGACGCAACCAATTTAAGGTCACCTGATCTCACAGGCTGCGTTACAGACGAAGACACCAGACAGAGGAGACGTTTAGCTGTGGTGTTCAGAGAGCGTTCAGTCCTTTAACTCATCATTCAGCAGAGTCCTTCCTTCTTTCCTCCTTTCTTTTCTTCTTTCCTTCCTTATTTCCTCCTTTCCTTCCTTCCTTCCTTCCTTCCTTATTTCCTCCTTTCCTTCCTTCCTTATTTCCTCCTTTCCTTCCATCCTTCTTTCCTTCCTTCCTTCTTTCCTTCCTTCCTTCTTTCTTTCCTTCCTTCCTCATTTCCTTCTTTCCTTCCTTCCTTCCTCCTTTCCTTCCATCCTTCTTTCCTTCCTTCCTTCTTTCCTTCCTTCCTTCCTTCCTTCCTTCTTTCCTCCTTTCCTTCTTTCCTTCTATCATTCTCCCTTTCCTTCCTCTTTCCTTTATTCTTCTATCCTTCTCCTTTTTCTATTCCTACCTTCCTTCCTTCCTTCCTTCCTTGCCTCCTTATTCCTGTTTTATCCTCATCAAATCCTGATCCAGATCCTGATCCACTTTCATCGTCACTGACGTGGAGGCCACAGTAGAAACCCCAACAGTATTTAGTTCCTTGAAGCTAAGTTCCTGGACCTAAAGTGTGGCGCCCCCTGTGGTCAGAACAGTACACTGTTCCCCTCTGTTGATGTTGTGGACATGTTGTGACAGGCTGGTCTGTTCAGTGGGGTCCTGGTCTGTTCAGTGGGGTCCTGGTCTGTTCAGTGGGGTCCTGGTCTGTTCAGTGGGGTCCTGGTCTGTCTGTGGCGGCTCATTTGGAGGCGTGTCCACCTCTGAAGCAGCTGAACGTCCTATCAGAGCCTGTAAAGGAGGAGACGGTTAGACGTTCTATTTTTAGACCTCCTAACTCTCCGTGTTTGTGAAGTGAATACTAACGAGGCCACTGAAAGGCCTGTAATTAGTTTAATGGGACTTGGTTTATTGGAGGAACCTGTGGAGTTTTTGACCTCCAGCTGACCTCTCTGTCTGTTGATTCATGAGCGCATCGTTTCTTTTTTCACTTCCTCGCTCCCGTCTGCTCTTTGGCCGCTCGACACTTCAGCTGGAGTAGACCAGACGGTGGGAGCGGTGAAGGAGGGCACCTTGATGGTGGCTGTTATGAAAGTACATTACTCATCTAATTCCTCGACGCCCACTGAGGAGGCACGGAGCCTGTTTATTCCAGTCACAGCTGTCTGGAGAGGAGACGTCCTCACAGACTCCAGAATCCACTTTAAGATGCTGACCCAGACCAACTGACAGGCCGGGGGGGGGGGGGGGGGGGGGGGCATTTCACACAGTCTAACTGGTCTCAATGGGACCTCCCCTTTAAGAAGCAGCCTGACAGCGTGTTGCAGGATCTGGAGTCTCTGTCTTTTGATCAGCAGCATCACGCGTGTTGTGCGTGTTGTAATCACAGACTTTAGCATGTCAGGCTGGAAAACTACCCACAAACCCATTTGTTTTTCAGCCAATACTAACTACACCACCAGACCAGCAGAGGGCAGTAAGACTCAATGAAGGCTGTTCAACAGAACTGACACCATAGAAGAAGACAGACACGCCGTGTAGCTCTGCAGTTAGCAGTTAGCAGTTAGCTGGTGAACCTCCTCCAGCGTCACGCCTGTCATGAACCACATTGGCTCTATGAGCAGGTCCAGTCTGACCCCTCCTCTCTTGTAGTGTGTCTTCCTCCGTCCTTCAGTCCTCCGTCACATCCTTACACCTGGTACCTGAACAGTTCCTGCGGTCAAAGAACACCTTTTGGACCAGAAATACTTTAACAGGAACTTTTTTAAGGTCCAGGAACTTTTCTTAATCCACTAAAGTTCTGTGAAGATTCTGCAGATCAGGCCAGTGACTGCACTTCATCACCTGACCAGCAGAGGGCACTAAAAATAGATGACAAAGAAGAAGCCATCACAGAAGACGGATCGTCCAGTTAGCGTGTTAGCATGGCAGGGATCGACCGGTGTTCCAGTTTACAGAGCGACCCTTTAAACCGGAGACCTTCAGCTGGATCATCCCTCTCTAACATCTTCAGATCACTGAGTGCTGATCTGATCAGGAGACATCAGAGGACATCTGAATAAAAGACCAAACTAGGACGAGTCCCCGAGGACTCCTTCTGTCGTAAACACGCCATCCACCGACACGCTCAGCTGAAGGTCTCCAGTTCACGTTCCACACATCCCAGACCGAACAGGAAGAACGTTTCAGGCTTTAATCAAAATGCAATAAATAGATCAGATGTGTATTTGCTCAGAAGGAAAGCTGATATCATCCCTACAAAGATATTTATCGTTCCATCACACTAGCTCTCCCTCTCTCTCTCTCTCTCTCCTTAAACACACGGACACACACACACACACACACACACAGAGCGAGATTTATGGTGCCGTTTTTGTCTTCGAGCTGCATCTCAGAGAAGGATATTTATTGGAGTTTCTGTCGCCGGGGAAGACTCATATCCCAGGCTACCCAGAATGCATCTGTATCCATTTCCCTGCCACTGGTCCAGAGGTAGATCCCGTCTCACCACCATGACTCGTCTGATTGGTTTAAACTTCTCTGATGCAACGATCCATCAGGACGAGCTGCCGTCTGTCTGCATCACTCACTGCTGATTGAATTATTAGTGAGTCACTCTCAGTCAGCTGCAGAGACAAACCAGAGCGTGTTCGGGATAATTATGCAGATTGATGAGCCTGGTTTGTTGGAAGTCGTTGAATATTTATAGAGGCAGCCCCTGAAGTGGAGGTGAGAGCTGAAGGGGAGAGAAAAGAGGGCCAATCAAAGAGGGATTCAGGAAAGTTCAGAAGTGTTTGGAGAGCCTGAAGTATCCAGGAGTGACGGCACGGAGGGAAATGTTCCACTGCTGTGACTCAAAGGGACGTTTCAGGTGCTGAAGTCAGGTAGAATGAGTCACTTCTAATTGTATGATCCTCAAAGATGGCGGTCAGCTCGGCCCTTTCAGTGACTAACTGCCAGGAGTAGGAACATGCACGTTTTATCGGCGCTTCACTTCGCCGTGGAAGGCCTCTTCGTTTCTGCATTAATGGATTCAACACGTGCTTTTCTGCTCGTGTCCCAAATACATCCTCAGTTTGGCTTCTCGGTTTTGTCACGCACCAAATCTCAGATGTCAGACCACTCACGCAGAAGGACCTCCAGACAGCTGGAGTTCTGGAGGGAGGAGTTCCCTGGACCCCCACCCCAATGATGGTCCTCTCCTGGTCCATGTTGGGCTGTAAAACCTCAAACCTGTTGAGTCCTGGTCTGGCTCTGCTCATCATGTCGGTTTGTTGTTGTAGTCAAAATAAAAACCATCTGATTTAGTAACGCTTTGTTTTGTTTTGAAAGGATATTTTTAGGTGGTTTACGTGCACAACTTCCAGTTGTCACGTCACAGCTCCAGCATCCAGTAAAATACTCAGCCGGATCAGCAGAGTGGATCTGGATTGACTTGACACATCAACTTAAATGGAAGTCTGTCTGATTGGGTGCCGTGACGGAGCGGAGCCAGATCAGAGATGCATCTGATGTATTTTGACCATCAGACTTCAAGAAATGTACATCAGCTACTCTTAGATCGATGTCACAAGTTTGTCAGAGAAGTCTCAGAAATAGGAACTAGGGCTGGGTATGGATAATGGTTCCTGTTTAGAGTCAATCAAAAATGGTTCAGTCCATCCACATCATTAGCCGTTATGCTTCTCGATTCTCTGGGGGTGGATCACAGTTTGCCGAGAAAACTCTGATTCAGGATTTTCTGCTTGAAGTTTGACTAAAGAAGCACCAAAAAACTAAGAAAAACACAGGGAAAACATAGCATTAGCATTAGCTTGATGCTAATGTATATGGGCAGTTGCACTGATATGCTAGCGGTTAGCATACATGGATATAACTTTGGTTCTAAACAGAGTTTCATCTTCCATCACAGAAACATGTCACAGTTACTCTGTAAACAACTCTGAAAACTCTAAATGTCAAAATACAAACAGACAAATGTTTCCAAACAGGAAGAGAAAAGAAAAGTTACTGCAGGCTCATGGCTGACTGCAGCACAACTACGGCAAGCTCAAGGCTCCAAACAACTCAAAGCATGGCTGTAACCACTTCCAGACACTAGATGGCCTACTTCAGCCAATTACAGATAACAAAACAACACATCCAGGTCACATGACCTGAGATTTTTTTACTGGTTTTTATTTATTTAGGTCCAGATATAACCTGATCCATCCACCAGTTTCATATTTATTCACTTATAAACTTCATAAAATGATGTTCACACAGAAAACCTGTAAAATCTACTTTTTCTACACAGAAATCGATAAAGAATCAGATTGAGAATCAGACGCTGGTCTGAATAAACTCTTATAAACACCCATCCCTAACAGGAACGGTCATGTCACTCGTTTCTCTCTTTCATAAAACAGTTAGAATCACTCACTGCTTCGTTTGGTTGTATTTTGGTCTTTCTTTTTTTCTTTCTAGTTAGAGTTATATTTATTTATTTGGAGAGGACAGGACAGCGGATGAAGCTAGAAACTGGGAGCACTGCCAGCTCCTCAGTAAAGCCAGTCGCTATCGGCTGTCCGAAAAAATCGCTTTCAGTCGTAAACGGTGTCACGATGTAACTTGCTTAGTCCAGCTGGACCCTCCAGATCAGATACAAGAGACTCTGATTTCAGAGCAACGACGCATCAATTTGCACAAGGCAGGTTGAGCAGGACAGGAAACCACATCGAAACGCCCTGTGACTTTCAAAATAAAACAAAGTGTGTCCAAACCAGAGGGTTATTATCTAGAGCACAACAACAACAAACCGACATAATGAGCAGAGCCAGACCAGGAGTCAACAGGTTGGAGGTTTTAGAGCCCAACATGGACCAGGAGAGGACCATCAGGGAACTCCTCAGCATGCATTGAAGCTAACATATCTGACTCTGACAAACCCACTCCAAAAACACTGAAATATCCCTTTAATCTGCTCCAGTTTCTTTTTAGGCCAGCACTCCGACACTCGGCTCTCCATCCTTAATGACACAGTTAGCGGAGCCCTCAGTGAGAGGCCGTCACACGCTCTCTTCTTAAACACTGTTTTCTCAGAGCTATTAAAGGAACCAACCCAGAAACGCCTGACGGATGACGGACACGGGCCCTGCAGGAGCCGGAGACCGTCCTCAGGAAGACGCTCACACACACACACACACACACACACACACACACACTCTGTCATATGACTGCTGATGGTTGCCATAGTAATCTACCCGAGGCACAAGGCAATTTTAGGAGTAACTGCTATGGGCAACAGCAGCACCTCGGTAACACTGCTTTTATCAGAAACAGTCGTGCAATCATCTAAATATTCTGAGCACAGTCACACGGCTTGATGTTCCACATTTCCTGCCAGTCAGAGCGAGAATTCATCTCTAATATCTCTGATATCATCTCTAATATTATCTCTAATCTAGTCTTTGCACATTAAAAGCAAACTATGCTGAACTATCCTGTGAGTCCTTGGGTTGGATGAGTCACTCTTCAGATGTAATTACTAACAAACATCACGTGGCTACAGGGCGAAGCGTTTTCTCCTTCCTCTATAAACCATCCTATTGATGCTTCAGGCATGTGTGCAGGAAATCATCTCACAAAACCAGCCCTTCATGCTGTTTCTGGTCAAACGTTGGACCGGATTCATGCTCACAGCGAGTTATTATTCCAGATCTTGGATTAAAGCCGTGCTGCAGTGGAGTCCATCGGGGACATTTTATTGTAAAGGAGCAGAAAGAGTGCAGCTCGGGTTGTGAATAACTGCTTTCACTGGAAGCAGCATCGGTCTGTGTCTGTTCTGTGGCTGTGCAGAGAGAGAGAGAGAGAGAGAGAGAGAGAGAGAGAGAGAGAGCGGTTGTCATAGGGACAAACCCACAGAGGATGGACATCATATCTGCAGAGCCTCTCTTCAGCTCACAGCTTCTGGTTTTGAGAGCACGTTTTAACTCTGGTTCAGCAGCAACAGGTTCAGCTGTCAGCTTAGAGAGAGAGAGAGAGAGAGAGGGAGAGGGAGAGAGAGAGAGGGGACACTGTGTCCAGCAGCAGAGAGCCATCAGGGGAAGACAACAACAAGTGAAGGACAAGAGTGAGAGACTGAAGACCTGAAGAGCTTTGAGCCAGATTCTTTGGGATGATTATTATCGATTATTAAAGTGAGACAGAAACGGAGAGATGAGAGAAAAGGTCAGAAAGAATGAGTGAGTGAATGGATGATTCATTCTTTCATTCTTTCTACTCACAGCAACAATGCTCTAGATCAGTTTTCAACGTTTACCAACGAGGACCAACACAATTAAAAATTTATATTTTGTATTTACGTCTCGCATATTTTTGGTCTGGTGAGATGAAATCTTAAAAATCAGTCATGATGGCTCATGAAATGTGATATTTGGGGTTTTAACCCCCCGAAAAAAGTGTTTAACTCATTTAAAAAAAAAAAAAAATCCAAATCAAATCCAAATAATTAAATGAATAAATCAAAAGATAAATAAATGGTAAAAAATTTGGGAAAAAATAGAAAAAATTGGGCTAAAACTCCTCTGAAGTTTTCTACATATTTTTGGTTTCATTTCTGACATTTTTTTTTAAAAGTGCAAATGACCGAATAAACATGTGTTTTTGGTTTATTACGGCTTTTCTGTTTCAAGTCTTATTATTCCAGGATGAAGATAAAAGTAATAAATCAATGAATGAGTGAAACAAACAAACCAACAAAAATAAAACTGAGAAGATATCTAAATCAATGCATAAAAATAAAGACACGCGCATCAGGTTTCCAGCGTGGAGAATAAACAAAGAAATAAACAAAAACAGAAAAAAAAGTTTTAGCTAAGTTTAAAAGTTTAGATTTAATTTATCTTTATTTATTTATTTATTTAATGTTTTTTATTTCAGATTAAACCTTTATGGAGGCAGAGACAAAACTGGAGACTAAAAGAATTAATGAGTTTAAATAAATAAATAAATAAATAATATTTGTTTGTTTTTGAGCCAGACCTGAGGGGTAAATGTTATGGGGTGGAGACCAAACTGGAGACAAAAAGACCTAACAAGTAAAACAAACAAACAGACAAAACAAACAAACAAACAAAAAACAAACAAAAAACAAACAAACAAACAAAACAAAACAAAACAAAAAGAAAAAAAAACAGAACTAAGCTTTGAAACTCTTATTTAATATCTGTTGGTGTATTTGTTTGTCTTTGACCGAGGACCTGGTGGGTCTGATTCTGGGGTGGAGACCAAATTTGAGACAAAATGAATGAAGGATTGAGGGATGTTCATGTATTTATATCTTTCTTGCAGCATGATGTGATCACTGGTGAAAATAAAAACGTAGAGTCAACAGTGACTGAAGGGTTCAAGCTGTTTGGTGAATTAAAACCCTGATGAGTGGTGAGAGCGGGCTGCAGGTATCTGAGCGTTTATCAGACACCTGCAGAGATCCCAGCGCAGCAGAATCAATCAAGAGTCCCTCCAGTGAAGGAGGCGCCACACAGCAGCACGCCGTCCCTCTCCAGACACACCAAGAGCAGCGTGCACACCCACCTGTCCCCAGGTACAGGACGCTGTAGTGCTCATCGTTGACCGCCAGGACAATATCCGCCACAGTGTGAGTGATCTGGTCATCTGTGGGCAGGTCGAGTGGAGCCACGCCCACAGGCCGGATCACGTCCTCTATTTCTGGATGGTACCTGATCACCCCGAGGTTCTTGATGTCGTGGCTTCCTGCTGCAGTGAGGTTTTTGGGCATACACTGAGAGGAGGAGGAGGAGGAGGAGGAGGAGGAGGAGGAGGAGGAGGTGGAGGAGGAGGAGGAGGAGGAGAGGGAATCGATTCAGAACAAACAAACTGCACTCGGACAAAAGAGCTCAGATTGCTTTTCTTTCATGAACTCCTTTCACCGCTGGAATGAAGGCTCGTTCATGCATTTCTCTTTCTGTCAAAGTGATGATTTTTTTTTTTCTATTTCTGTGACAAATGAAAGGAGGAAAAACCTGCTGGTGTATCTTACCATCCCAGGGCGGTTGAGGATGAAGGGGCTGCTGTAGCCCTTCAGTTTGGACGTAGAGAAAGCTTGGTCGATATCTTCGATGGAGTACGCGCAGATCACCGTTCTGCCCCTGGACCGAGCAGAGACAGAGGTTTTATTTCCCTCCTTTGGATGTGGAGCGGTCATACACATGCAGAAGATTCTATTAATTAATATTAATTAATATTCTGTTCCTCACTCGTTTATAGAAAGATTTCAGATTTCACACCTGAGAAAAACTGATGTCGAGCGAAACTGAAGCAGAAAATAAAGATGAAGATCATTAAAACGATTAAATGAGAGATAGAATTAAAGAAACTCACAATAAATGTTGCTGAAAATCTAAGTACACATCCCTGACTTGTTT
This sequence comes from Labroides dimidiatus, assembly GCA_030710495.1. Taxonomy (NCBI): domain Eukaryota; kingdom Metazoa; phylum Chordata; class Actinopteri; order Labriformes; family Labridae; genus Labroides; species Labroides dimidiatus. The sequence continues at coordinate 1,281,895 of CM061148.1, forward strand.
TCTGTCGTTAATTTTGAGACCGAGTCAGAAATTCTTTAACAATCAGGAAAGTTTTCGGCTCCGTCTCGTAGAAAAGGAGACCACAGTCTGCTCTGGTACAAACAGACTGAACAGCTGATGTTTCTGCAGCGTCTGCCTCAAACTTTGCCTCTGATTCGTATTCGCTCATCGTTAAAAGAGGAGAAACTGACACCGACAGGAGATGTTATTTATTCAGAATGTGTGAGTTGTGTGTGTGGGTGTGTATTATGTGTCAGGAGGTGCTGCGCTGCATGTTTGCTGCCGTGTGGGTGGATTCGTCTTCTTCTTTAGTTTATTCTACTTCGTCTCCAATGAGATGTTTGTGTGATCTGTTTTCTGATGCCTGTCAGACTGAACTGATTGGAGGAATTACTGCTTTGACTAAGTTTTGAATGTAGAAATGTGAATCTTGTTTATTTTTAGTCAGTACAGAAACATCAAACCAGAGGAGTTCCCTCCGTCTGATCCACCACAGCTGTTAAAATAAAACCTCAAGATCCAAACTCAAACAGTGTGAGATTACACCCAGGATGTTTCACCGCTATGCAGACGACACTTGGTTGTATCCATCAATTAAAACTCATCGAAGTGCCAGCGCTCCCGTTTTACAAATGCTCTTTAAATTACCGTAACTCCTCAACTATTAGGGCAAGTGAGAAAAATTCAAACGGCTCCTTGAAGAAGAAGAGACAAGCTTTATGTTGATATCTGCTGTATTACAGTACGACATGGGAATCCATGTGCAAACACAATCCACTCACAGGTGATGATTGATGCAAGCTGTTATCATTACCGTAACTCTTCAACTATTCGGACAACAGAAAAAACCTCAAACGGTTCCTGAGAGAAGACAAGTTTTCCAGATTTCAGGATTTCAGGCTGATTTTAGGCCCAAATAACTCAAGAGGTAAAAACCTGCATGAGCAGAATTTCTTCATTGTCCAACTCAGAAAACTGAAGTCATAGTTCATGGACCTGAACACTCCGGAGAAGCTTTTTTTTTTTTTTCATCTTCCCAGAATCGAAAAGATTAGACACATCCAGTGGTGTAGTCGAGGGTATACCCGCTTATTTTTCAGTCAGCATTGAGTATACCCACTTCTAAACCCCCCTGATGGGCACCATTCAGTAATATCTAACTGCCAGATTGCTCTTTTTTCCCTCAAGGTTGGTGAAGCCATGACCCACCCTCTTCTGCCTCTAATTGGCTGGTACTCGCTGCCTTCACTGATTAAATTGGTTAACTTTAGGCATGGTGACTGATGAGCCAATCAGAAGCAGAATAGGGGTGGTCACGCCGATTAAACAACAGAACAAGCAACGGTGAGTTGAATATAAACAAGAATATATCGTCAACTTCAGATTTAAAGAATTTTATTTAAATAAATCTTCAAAGAAGAATTGAGATAAGGATTGCAGATGGCCAAGTGGATAAGGTCACACTCTGTATAGACAGGTGGCCCGGGTTCAAGGCTGCCGTGTGGCTTCTTTCTTGCATGTCACTCCCCACTCTCACTCTGTTTCCTCCACTCTCATAAATGCCCCAAAGATATATTTTTAAAAAATAACCAAAACACCATGTTTGCCTCATGATAAATTCATACATACAATCCATTCTGCGTGTGTGACCAGTAGTAACTACAAACTGCTCCTAATTAAGTCATGATAATTTTATAATAGTGAGTAGAAATGACAGATTTTGGGGTAAATAGAGCAGTCTTACATGTCACTGGTTCTAAAACCGTCTTTTTTTTTTCCTGTATTACTTAAAAAAGGTGAAAATTTAGAGTAGACCCACTTCTCAAGGGACCACTACACCACTGGACACATCCCTCTCAAAGAGATGCAGAAAGACCGGTCCCAGTTCTTGTGACGTACAAAGCTCTTCATGGCATCGGGCCATCCTATCTTAAAGAGCGCGTCGTGCCATATTATCCGTCTAGATCGCTGCGTTCCCAGCATGCAGACCTGCTCGTCGTACCCAGGGTCTCTAAAAGTAGTCTGGGAGGTGGAGCCTTTAGTTATCAGGCTCCTCTTCTCTGGAATCATTTACCGCTTGAGGTTCGGGGAGCAGACACCCTCTCTACTTTTAGGAGTAGACTTCAAACTTTTGATTGCAACAGATTCCTGACTAAACAAAAGCAGCACAAAAAGTCTCAGATGTCGAGACTTTTAAAAAAGAAACACAAAGAACTCAGCAGAAGCATTTTTAAAGAACTCATCCCAACTTAACCTCCAAGAAACTCTTTCTACAGGTAAGTCAGGTTGGAGGTATTCTGAGGGACTGCCTTGGACGACTCTAAATGGACTCAAACACACACGGGTCACAGACTAATTATGGTGCCGAACTTTCAGTCGATAAAAGTCCAAACAGGGAATTAAAGCAGCCTGAGTGAGTTAATGTTTGTCTGTTACGCCTCCTGACAAGGACTCAACACACAGGCGCCCGCTGAGAAGGTGTGAACATTGATTTGTCTTCAAGCTCCTGCAGCCTAAAGGTCACCTGTGACACCGTGTAGGTTCATGGAGATATCTGCAGGTGTGTTCAGGGAATAATAAGAGGCTGTCCGTTCTGAAGGCTTCTCACCATGCGTTGGAGAACAGGCCGTACATGACCCCGGCCCTCTTGTCCTGAGCCGTCAGCACCACCGCCTGCTTCATGTTGTTGTACTGCTGCTGAGTGTTTCCTGCGCCGCACATCACCCGAGCCTTCATGAAGGTGGTCCACGAGTTCTCCAGCAGGGCTTTGATGCCACCTTCATCCACCTGGAAACGAGACGGCAGCACAGAGACAACAAAGCCGAACTTAACCCCTGCAGTCCAAAGACGTCTGACATCTTCAGGGAGAGGGTTCACGCTTCCTGTCTCTGAGGACGTACACGGGTCCAAGACAGGTGCAGTTTACCTCAGCACAGGAGAGAGAGGGCAGCTTCTTAGAGGACACCCCCCGGCTATTCACAGCTATTCACAGCTCTCTAATTTACACATTCTGTGCTCAGTGAAACAGGAAATAAGCCACAGTGGTTTAACAAGAAGTTAGCAGTGGCATTAATCAAGCTATCTAATGAGCAACAACTGCTGAGCCCAGAGAGGCTGGCTGACGGTGTGGTCCAACGCTCCCTGGAGTTACTGTAGGGATTAATGTGTGACAGAAATGAAATTACACTTCACAGATTAACCAGGTTACATCTCTGGCTTTATCCATTTAAGGAGCAGCTCCGTTTAGGGAAGTCTCAGGGCCTAAACCTGAGCTAATGAGCCAGAGAGGCAGCGTCTGACTCAGGGCTGCACAAAGTAGGGCCATGAAATACCTTCCTGAATCAGACGCTACACAAACAACAATCAACAACAATCTATACACCTCTATAAAACCATTCCAACTGAAAGGGTTTGATCAGTTCTTTGTCTAAAGCTGCCGAGGAGCCAGAATAACCACGATACAAGCTGCAGCAGATTCATTTAGGAAAACAAAATGTGACCATGGGACAGTAACGGTCCACAGATCGGCTCGTTTTAGTGTCGTAGGCCTTCTCTATCTGACATGAAATGAGCCCTTTTACAGTTACTTTCAGCAACATGCTCAAACATGCTCTTTTCCGTTTTAATAAGCCTCACCCAGTTCACTCACACTGGTGCTAATGGCCCCACAGCGCTGTTAGACTGAAACATTCACCATCTGATAGAGGCGGGTAATACCTGCAAAGCACCGTTTAACATGTTTGTCAGTGATAACAACATCAGATCCACCTCCACATGGGCTAAAAATATCTGTACATCCAGTGTGTTAGTATTACTCTGACATTACTGTTCGTAAGTTTCTCTGCTCCAGGGGGAAACGTGTCGCTGATCCCTGCTGGGTCGTACCTCAGGTCACTCAGTGAGTTAATAAGGTTCCTCTCTCTCATATCGTCCATACTTACAAATTCTTTAGCTTCTCCTGAGTCTTCTGGGTCCAGAGTCCGCCACTGATGAATTCTACAACAAATTGACGTTGCGAACAGGATGCTAACAACAAAGACTGATAAGTACAAACTTTGTATTTGCTGTCTCCATGTTGGAGTCTGACAGGTTGCTGAAGAATATGTAAATATGGACGATATCAGGGAGAGGGACCGTGATTACACAGCAGCCCTGTTTAACTTATCACCTCACAAAGGAAGGTCACCTTGCTGTTGAAGGGACCAACTGACCTGAGGTACAACCCGGCAGGAATCAGGGACACATTTCCCCTAAAGCTCAGTAACTCCATCACATTGTTCATGAGCAAGTGATGCTTAATATTTGGTTCTTTTTACAGCTTTGATCCATTCATAATGAATTTCCTCCAACTCCAAATCAACACAACTATGACACTCAAACTAGTTAGCTTAGCTAAGCTTTGGGGATGGACTCCAACAGAAGGAAATATCTAGCATGGCCAAATCTACCAGCATCAAGCTAACTGTAAAAAAAAACAGCCTTAAATTGTTGTTTTCATAAGTCTTTGTTAAGGTTTACAGAAGATGCTTCTTCTCCTGATAAAAATGAAAAACTTCATGAAACCCTCCTGACCTTAGACAGATACTCTTCACACTACACCTCGGCTTTCATCGTAGGTGATTCACCTGTTAATCTGGACGTCTTTTCTCAGATTAATACAGGAGATAAGTCATGATTCAGACATGGCAGCAGGTGTTTCACCTTCACTAACGGTGAAGTGTTGAGACATGTCTTTACGGGTTGGCTCACGGAGAAGTGAAGCAGAGTTTCGTCTGATAAACCCTGGGGTTATATTCTCTGTTTGTATTTTTGTCCAGATTAAATCCAGAAACAGACATGGGACTCCAACAACCTTCATTTGGTTTCAAACACAAGCAGAGCGGTTTGATTCTTACCGTGCAGATCCTGCCGATGCGGGCCCTGTAAGGCTCCTCGTCCACTCTGGCCGTCTTGTTGAACTCACTGAAGAAGAAGTAGATCTCCTCTTTGAACTTTTGTGAGGATGGGATTATTGCTGCGCCTGCAAACTGCGGATCTGAAGATGAGAATCAAAATTGTCCCTTGAGAAAGAGTCACTTTGTTCCCAATTTACTCTGAAGACTTCAGGTGGATGTAGCATTATGGCCTTGTAGTGCAGCTGGCTGTGGGATAGAGAGCGCCTCTAATATCATTACAGGGTGCACGGTGAAATTAAGAAATGCTTCAACTTGAGTGGACAGGTTTTACCAGGGATGAAGCACAAATGCTGTTAAAGAGGGGCTTTTAATGCCTTTATTAGAGGGGAGGAGAAGAAAACTGGTATTAAATTCTGGAGTGAGGCAAACAGTGGTGAGGACCTCTGTTTACCTCAGTCTTATTTCCTCAGAGACTTAGAGATTTGCTCTCATTCCCCTGAAAACTGTCAAAAGACCTGAAGTCCTGTTATTTTTCCAAAATGAGTGAGGTAAGTGTTAGATTATTTCTTATGTCTATAATCTATAATGACCTGAAAAAAAAAAAAAATACATAGGAAGAGTTTCAGGACTTGCGGTCAGTCTGTCAAAAAGTCCGGTCCATTCCGCCAAGAAGTCCTGACCAGGTTTTTGTTGGTGGTTTGTAGGGAGATTAATGACCTCCATGAATAGATGAGTGTAGGTGAGTAGAGGGAGGTTGAATGACTGATTTACAGCAAAAGGGATTCGAACAACCTCACTTTGGATTCGTTCCTGTTCATGCCAGTCAAAGCAACATGGTGGACAGACAGAGTGAGGCCCCCTCACTGCCACCTGTAGACCACTCACCTGTACACCAGTCAGCAATAACTTCAAGGTAAACTTCAAAGACTTTCCCAGTTTACCCACATTTTACCTCCATCTGTCTGTTCATGGAGGCCGATCAGCTTGTCACAAACCAGGGGCTAAAACATGGACCGGACCTTTTGGCAGACTGGACTGGACTTCTTGATAAAACTCTTAATTTATTTAGCGAGAGACAATCTTTAATTATTTCTTTATTTTATTTTTGAAGTGGATTTCTAAACTACACCCTCAAACTTTCCTTTATGATAAAGCTTATAGTCAGAGCTGGATCAGGTCTGAACCAGCTCTGCTGTGGACGGCCTGCTGCTGTCGACCTGCCAGACTCCAGCTGCTACGGCTTCTTACAGTTACAGTTTCTCCATCATCATCACTACAACACAGAAATATGGACTCTGTGTTTATGTCTCCCTGTCTCTCTGCCCCCCCCCCCCCTTCTCTCTCTCTCTAATCCCAACACAGTCTGCTCAGATGTCTCTCTAACATGAGTCTGGTTCTGTCTGAGGTTTCTGCCTGTTGAAGGGAAGTGTTTCCTCTCCAGTGTAACTCACTGACTGCTGTAAAGGTCTGTCCTCATGGTGGGTTCAGATCAGACCTCTTATCTGGTCTTGATGTTGGTCTCTGTTAATAACATTTATCATCATTTACAGGTCCAGACCTGTTAACACTTTAGGAAAGCGTCTTGAGATAACATTTGTTATGAATTGGTGCTGGGTTCAGTTCAGTTGGTTCAGTTTTTAAGGGACTTTTGTACGGTGCTCCTGATGGGACATCGGCTGAAAAAAAAAAAAGGTAGGGCTCTTGTGCACACCTGACACCAACCCTGTGGTCACAAGACTGCAAGTCAAAACTGCAAGTCTTCAGAATATGTTTTAGGATACGCTCTGATAGGATACAGCAGTGAGGATGTGCAAGCAAATCTGTGACGTCCTTATTATGGAGCCCAAGGTTGAAATAAAGCTCCACTCACATCAAATCAAATCAAATCAAAGATCAAAAAAGGAGGCAGTGAGGCACTGGTGGGTCTCAGGTGGGCACTTGGTACGCTGTCTTGTGTTCACAGGAAATTTTGTTACAAGCACAGGTTGGTTTCTGGTTCCATTTGAAAAGGTGACGTCAAAAAAAAAAGGAGCGGGTTCAGTCAAACTGTCACAAACTTCCTCTCTGCAAAGCTGCCTTTCTGCAGAGTAAATCATGTGCAGTGCACAGCTGATAATCTGTTATACTGTGAATAATAATCATACTCTGCATAATCTATGCTGCATGATTAATGAATACTGCACCAAAAGGAAATAATGCTCCAGAAAAAAATCTGAAATGGTAGAAATTTATGAATCTTGCATTTTCTCGGCTGAAACACCTCGATGATAAAATCCTTTACACGGTGTTTTTCTCATGTGAACTTCTGCAGGTGATTTATCAACAAAATCTCTGTTTTCAGGCATCTCTGCTCCTCCTACTCACTCAGCAGCCAAATGTTCTCCGTCTTCAGGAGCTTCTGGGAGCCAAACGTACGGCGGATCGAGCCGGCGTGACCTGCCACCGATGACATCGCAGAATACAGATTCCCATCTGAGGAAGAAGAAGAAGAAGAGGTGAACTGTGGGTAAAAAAACAAAGGCACTGGGTACAGTATTCACAGGGGGAGGAAGATGGATTGAAGAAACAGAAGGGGATTGAGAGGAGCTGGAAGGGAGGAAGGTACACAGAGAGAACATTAAACACTGAGAGGAGGGGGTGAGGATGGAAAGAAGGGGGGGGGGGGGCAGGGGGCCACAGACAGAATAAAGAGAAAAGAAAGAGCTGCAGCGAAGAAGACATCAAGGAAGAGCAGAGCTGACTGCACTGATGAGCAGCCTTCAGTCCCGTGTCTCCTAACCCCTCTGAAAGCTGTGTGTCTGTGTGTCTGTGTGTCTGTGTGTCTGTGTGTCTGTGTGTCTGTCTCCACAGCATGTCGTGGTGGCAGGAACAGCTTAATTAGGACTGATCGTTATTAGAACGCTGCTAAACTCCAGGAAAGACTCGCTTCGTTGCTTCAACAATCGATGCTCATCTGGGAGAGGCTCCTGCAGAGCAAACTAACCTCACACTAATTTTCTGATTGTCTCCACAAACAATCCATCTGCTTGAGGCGGTTAAGCAAACACATTAGTCCTTCCCTCATTATTGCAGAGTGTCTGCAGAAAGGTCGGTTTAATTTGAAACATCTCTCTCAACACAGTGACGCCCCGCTCTGCTAAATGATCCACCAGCTGAGGGTTCACGTCCATGTGGAGACGTCCTACAGACACCAGGAGACTCTCTGAAATCAACAAATGACAACCTTAGCCTTAGCTTTTTACTCAGCTCCGCGAGCAGAGCTCTAATGGAGATCTGCTGTGTTGGAGTCTGACATGTTTTGATGTGGAAATGAAGTAAGTTCAAACAGTTTGTAACCGCTCCAGGAAATCTCTCTAATTGGCGGCCATGACAGCTCGATGGCTGCAGCGTGGTTCACTGGGACACAAACTCTCCATCAGAGAGTTCGGTTCAAGTTGTTTTTGTTTTAGGGCGTGACAGCATAAAAAAAAAGGATTTACAAAGACATAAAGTGAGCAAAGCGTTATTTAATGCACAACAAGCTCCGCCCCCAATCAGGTGATAACATCGACTCATCTGATTAGGTAAACCTCTTCACAACCCACCTCCAGACCAGCTCCTCCTTTGACTTGTTTGTCCTTCTTGTCTTTGCTGCTGCCCTCCCTGCCTTGGTTTTAAATGTACATTACAAAGAGAGGGGGGTGTGCTCTCCCTGTCTCAAGCTTTGGCATTCCTCTCTTAGAAAACAGAGGGGGTTCTTTGCTGCTGGTCTCCCTGCATCAGCTTTTCGTGGGTGTATATAAAAGACAGAGGGTAGGTGTGCTCTCCCTGCCTCAGGCTTTGACATTCCTCATATACAACCCTGAAGTTCTTTGCTGCTGCTCTCCCAACTTCTTTTTTGTATTATCATTAAAGAGAGGGTAGGTGTGCTCTACCTGCCTCAGGCTTTGGCATTCCTCTCTTAGAAAACAGAGGGGGTTCTTTGCTGCTGCTCTCCCAAGTTCTTTTTTGTATAATCATTAAAGAGAGGGAAGGTGTGCTCTCCCTGCCTCAGGCTTTGACATTCCTCATAAACAACCCTGTGTTCTTTGCTGCTGCTCTCCCAACTTCTTTTTTGTATTATCATTAAGGAGAGGGTAGGTGTGCTCTACCTGCCTCAGGCTTTGGCATTCCTCTCTTAGAAAACAGAGGGGGTTCTTTGCTGCTGCTCTCCCAAGTTCTTTTTTGTATAATCATTAAAGAGAGGGAAGGAGTGCTCTCCCTGCCTCAGGCTTTGACATTCCTCATAAACAACCCTGTGTTCTTTGCTGCTGCTCTCCCAACTTCTTTTTTGTATTTTCATTAAAGAGAGGGTAGGTGTGCTCTCCCTGCCTCAGGCTTTGGCATTCCTCTCTTAGAAAACAGAGGGGGTTCTTTGCTGCCGCTCTCCCAACTTCTTTTTTGTGTAATCATTAAAGACAGAGGGTAGGTGTGCTCTCCCTACCTCAGGCTTTGACATTCCTCATAAACAACCCTGAAGTTCTTTGCTGCTGCTCTCCCAACTTCTTTTTTGTATAATCATTTAAGAGAGGGTAGGTGTGTTCTCCCTGCTTTAGGCTTTCACATTTCTAATAGGCAACCCTGAATATTGCTGCTGCTCTCCCTGCCTTTGATTTATATGCTCTTTAAAGAGATGGGATGATGTCAACTATGGCTTTAGCATTCTTTGTAGACAGCCCACATTTCTGCTGCTGCTCTCCCTGCCTTGGTTTTCCATGGAGGTACAAAACACAGAGGAGAGGAGAGGAGAGGAGAGGAGAGGAGAGGAGAGGAGAGGAGGGGAGAGGAGAGGAGAGGTGAGGAGAGGAGAGGAGGGGAGGAGGAGAAGAGAGAAGAGGAGAGGAGAGGAGGGGAGGAGGGGAGGAGGAGAAGAAAGGAGAGGAGAGGAGAGGAGGGGAGGAGGGGAAGAGAGAAGAGGAAAGGAAATATGTGCTTTCCCTGCCTCAGGCTTTGGAATAGACCTGACTGAATATTCTTAAAAAAATCATCTGCAAAAGAAAAAAGCACTTCAAACTGAGGCTTGAAAACAGATATACGTCAGGCCTGTAGGGGGCGCTGGGGGAGACAGCTTCATGGTTAACTGGACAGAAAAGAAGTCACTGAATTCCTTTGATTTCATGCAATAAAACCAAGAACTTATCAGGTGAACTTTTAAAACCATCCCTGTTGATTTAAAACACGCTGAGCAGGAATAACTGACTGACAGACGGGGAAAGAAAAACAACACCTTCATTCTGCAGGTAAACTTGGTTGTTTTTGTGCAGTCTCTGCAAACAGTGACACACCTGCTGTTTCTGGAGTTTAAAGGAGCGTCTTACTGTTTTTAAGAAGGATGGTTTCTGCAGGGAGATTTTCTGTTGGTGTCAGATTTGTTTTTAAAAAAGAAACTGAGCTCGTTTGGAGCCAAAGCAACGACTTTTAATGGACGAAAGCTGCTCTGCTGCTTCTTTTGTTTGTTTCTGCAGAGAAAAAGGTACGTGCCATCGCTCTTCCATGCGACACACTTCATCTCTCTTTACTGAGGAGTCACATGACATGACAGTGGCTGCTTCAAGAGAGGAGAGCTGTGATACCGGGCAGGAAACAATGAAACTCGTGGAAAAGACTCGCCATCGGCAAAAACAATGATTGGAAGGATGCAGCGGGCAGTCAGCGGTCTGTGGATGCTGAAATGTGTCCAGATATTGAGTTTCCTGAAAAATCTATGTAGGAGCCTCGACTCAAGGAGAGTTAGGGAAGCTGTGGAGCGAGGAAATACATATGTTTGATTTGGATTTAAAGAGTTAAAGATTTAAACTGCAAGGACGTCAAAGGATATTCAGAGTTTTCTTCAGTTAGGTTTGGGACGTGGCTGGTCCAGAGAAGTCTCTGGTCACCGAGGGTTAGTCCATCATCCTCTTTATGAATTTTCTAAGACTCGTTTTTCTTTACTGGACAGAAAATGTGTAAAGAAATCAATCATATCCGGACTGGGAATGGATCTAACAACTCGTCCGATGATGACTGCAGCCACTGCACACGAGACATCTGCTCCACTGACTGGACAGAACCAGCGCCCCCTCCATGATGTCCTCCAATCAGAAGGCAGCGCGACAGATGGATGACTCTAATGTGTTTGACATTCAGGGCAGTGTGATCCCCCGGTGATCTTACACTTGCCAAATGTCAAAGAAGATCTGCTAATGCCTTCCACGCTCCGGAAAACACCAGCTTTCCTGAATCCAGTCCAGCTTTAACTTCATCATCAGTGTTTTTGTCTTTAATGGAAACTCTCAGGCCTGCAGGCTGCATGGCAGTGAGACACGGGCGGGATTCCTCCACAGGAGGTGTTGTTGGTCTTCCAGGGGTTTCTGGTCACAGATTAGACCAATCAGTGTCCAGCAAACTTCGCGTGGCGTATCCAAACGCAGCAGTCGTCTGTGTTGAAGTGGCTCTTTGGAGAACTGAGGTGTTTAAGATAAAAGCATTTTCTCATTTGCATGTTATGAATAAAGTCGTCATCAGACGGATCTCTGCTGAGAGCCGACGTGCTCGTCTGCTGCTCCAGAGTTTAACAAAGACTTACAGATGTTAAAGAATAACAGCCTTTATTAGCTGGTGAGGAGTCCTTCATCAGGCTCATTCAAAGAATCAACAAACACTCTGCTTCTAATCACGGTGAAAACTGTGTGTTTGTCTTTTTATGGTCAGATACAATCACCTAAAAGAAGCTAAATAAGCCTCCATGTGTTGTTTTTACTGAGATGTCCGATGTTGAAAGTGAAAAGCCAGACACTCGCTAGACGACTTTTAGATCTTAGCTGATCAACAGCAGCACAAAAACACAATCCTTGGACCTGGAATCCAGATCCTGATCCCTGGGGGGCTCGAGGAGCAGTCACATCGTCGTATTGGCTCTACTTATTTGAGGAATATTTGGATAAATAATCAGTTGGTCTGAATCAGGTCACTGATTGAGGCAAATTTTACCCCAAATCTGGTTTATGTGGGGCAATAAATCTGAGCCTGTGCAGCCTGCTTTACCTTAAAACAAACCGTTAAACATCCAGAGACTCACAAACAGGAGACGGTAAACTGGACTCATGGTACCATGGAGGCAGGCTCTGAAACGCAGCCAGCTGCAGACTGGAGTCAGAGGACAGCGCCACACTGTGGTGATGATGTGACTCTTAACGAGGCGTCTGTTTGTTTTGGAAATGAATGGAGATCAGACCTTCTGTTTAACACTACTTTTCTCTTGTGGTTAAACACTCCTGTAGTTATTTTCTGTCATATCGTTTTGACTGATCTGTTCCTGCTGTAACTCTGTAAACGTTCGGGCCGTGGGACGAATAAAGGATCATCGTATCTTGTCTTGCAGGCTAATTGTGCATTAACTTGCTGTTGTGACCAAACTCTGAGGGAGAACACCCGTCTGCTGCAGGTCTACTAATCAGGTGAACTATCAGCTCTCAGTCTGGAGTCACACAGGAGCTCATTAACTGAACTCAGAGCAGCTGCAACCTGCTGATGGAGGGTTTCAGGAGGCTGACTGCAGCACACACACACACACACTCTCTCTCCTTTGTTCAGGAAGCTTTTTGGGCGCTTTAATTCTCCTCCGGTGGATCATGAGCTCTGCAGGCAGACCTTTGGTTTTTTTCTCTGCATGCCTCACCTGCAGGCAGGTTGATGGACTTCTGGGAAGGGTAGGGCGGTGAGATGTCAGAGGCCGATGCTATCTGCCCGTTGCCTTGGACGTCAGTCAGCACGGTGTCGTTCACCTGACAGGAGAGGAAGCAGAAGACTCAGCCTGGGGGAAGTCCTGCTTTTGGCAGGCAGCATTAGAAAACTTCCATCCAGCAGCCAAAGAGCCAACACTTTCATTCAGCCAACAAATTGGGTTTGGGAAATTTCATCTAATTCTTGGGTGCTTGATTTTATTACCCATTCATTAAACATCCTCCATGGAAATAAATAACTCCAGGCCTCCAGAAGAAATGAGTGAGTGAATAAGTGAGAGCTCATCACCATCACAGACTGTGGAGGCTTGAGGTGCAGCAGCCGCAGCTGCAAACTATCAAAACTGGAGCATTTGCACCAATATCTGACAACATTTCACAGGAAGTGACGAGAGCGCTCACCAGCATCCAGCACCTGGGGCTCCCAGCGTTCGTCCCACATACGATGATGGTGTCGTTTACTTTCTGAATGACGGTGATGAAGTTGTCACACTCCAGCTGCGATAAAGAGAAAGTTAGAGAGAGGTACAAAGGCAGAAAATGAGGCGGGAGCGATACGGCGAGGAAGAGGAAAACACAAATTCAGAAAGGGATTAAAGATGCAGAGAGACGGAGAGGCACAGGATGGAGAAAAACAAGACAGTGAGACGTTTGGGAAGCAGAGATTAGAAGACACGGGAGAAGAGACGAGAGAGAAACAACGGGATAGAAGGGAAACAAAAAGCAGAGGTGGAATAGAAGGAGTGGGAAACAAAGGTACAAGACAAAACAGATTACAGGAGAGAGAGAGAGAGAGAGAGAGAGAGACAGAGAGAGAGAGAGAGAGAGAGGGTGATGTAGGAGAAATTGGAGGCAGTCCATTGTATAAACATTTTTGGCAGACGGCACACAGGAGGCTTGGCCCTGCAGTACAGCACTGCATCACTCCATATGCATCAGTTATTCACTGAGAGCAGAGAATGGACCTCTACCTCCAAGACATGAGCAGATGGAGGAGAATGAATTCACAGTACATCCTCCGGGGTCACGTTTTGGGTTTTAAGCCGCCGCTGCGTTTGAGTGAGAGAAGTTCGAACCATAGAGTGTGAAGGAAACAAGGTTCATCCAAACTGGAGACCAGGGAGTCCAGAAACCAGGGCCAGAGATTGTGTAAGAGGAGGAGGAGGAGGAGGGTGTGTAGGTGGATGGTAGGCGGGTTAGTGGGTTGGGTAATTTTTGGCGTGCATATGCAAGTTTATATGTTCTGAAATACTTTCAGTCAGAGCTTTGCAAAGTTTCTGTGTATGGCCACCAAAACGGACAGAGATCACAGCAGCTTCAGAAGCTGCAGTTCCACAAAAGGCCTGTGGGGGGCTGGAGTGAGTCAAACCTCATTGAGCCTTATGATAAACCTCACAGTGTTTCGGGTCCTTCAGATGATTGAGGATGGTTTTTTTGGTGCCATCCATTGAGATCATTGTGATGAGTCTGTTGGAGGTAAAAATAAAATCATTTCTTTCATGGATCTGGAATAACGTTCAGATGCTCCTCCCAACCCTTCCACCTCTGATGAATAATAATGACTGATTGTTGGTGCTTTTCTAGACCCTCAGAGACACTCGACGTGTTGAACCAAAGAGATGAAGACTTGTTGAAGGCTTCTTTGAAAAGGTTGATTTTATGTGGTCTCAAGCCTGGTCTCAAGCCTGGTCTCAAGCCTTTCCTGTACCTGACTTCAGGACCTTCCGGCTCCATCTAGAGCAGGGGTCTGCAACCTGTGGCTCCGATTAATTTTTTAACATTTTTCATTTAACATTTTTCATTTTTAGATAATTATTTAATAGAGTTTAACTATGTATATAATTTTACACACCATATTGTCTTTATTGTGGAGGTAAAGTAGATTTTGTGGCTCCAGAAAGACTTAAATCCAGGTGAGATGAGGCCAAATGGCTCCTTTGATAGTAAAGGTTGCAGAGCCCTGATCTAGAGGCTCAAACTTAACCAAACTTCATCTATGATTTAAGAAACAGCTGCTCCAGGTACGCACGATGCTACTCTGACTGAACTCATAATTTGACATTTTGTGAATCAAACCAAATGTTGCAGGGTTGAGATAGAAGCTGATTTTGTGTTTTCATAACATCCGTCCATCTTTCACCAATTATTCACTTGTCTGGGTCGTGGGGTCACCAGTGAAGACCAGTGGTCCCTGTCCCTGACCATTTCCTCCAGCTCCTCTGGGGGGTACCGAGGTGTTCCCAGTCCAGAGATATAACCTCTCCATCCTGTCCTGGGTCTATCCTGGGGTCTCCTCCCAGGGAGGCACCAGATCCCTGAACCACCTCATCTGGCTCCTCTGGATGTGGAGGAGCAGCGGCATCTATTGTTTCATTCTGTGAAACAACATGCTACATTCTGTGACGCCGTCTCCATCCCTGCTCAGAGGCACTGAGGTAGTGTTTCCCATAAACCAGGAGCCTGTCTGTCACTGAAGGATGTTGCCTCTGTCCTTCAGTCTCCTTCAGTCTCCTTCCCAGCACCGTGGGTTTTACTGGAGGAGATTTACCGTGTCAGTCAGAGCCTTCTTATTCTGCACCATCTGCCACTGCCAGACTCCCTGGAAGCTTGGGCTCTATTTATGCAGGGAGGACAGGGCCCGGCTTGTTTGCTGTTAGATCTCCAGAAACACTTTTCTGTAAACTTAGTGCTCACAACTGTTAGATTTAAGTTCTTAGCCAAGTCAGCTCTTACTCTGGTGAAGATTTACTCAGTCCGGGTCTGTCCTGTTGTAGCTTTCAAACAGCAGCAAACGTTTGTGAGTCTGTTAAAGCTTGATTCTCTTCCTAACATCAGATCACAAACCTTTCAGAGGGCGGGTTTTTGTCCCCAGGTAGTTCTACATTCATTAGCTGCAGATATGGTTTCACACAGATTAATAAAAGCTAAACAGTTTTAGATGATACTTCATTTGTTCTGGGATTGCGTCGCCCCATCGTACACTTTGCCTTCTGCCTCTTCTGCTCTCCACTGGAGCTGCCTGCAGACGTGTCAACAAATCGATCTAAAACATCTAAAACCTCGATTAAAACCAGAGCAGGCTGAATCTCCTCCATGCTAACGGCCTCCTGGGGTGTGATTTTTGAAGAGCGCTCCTTGTGGTCGTCCTACTGACCTCTACTGGTCCGGTGGTGTGTTGCAATGACTTTAATTGTTCCCCATGTGTCACTGGTCTGATTCGGATTATCTACCTGGGTCTTCTGTCTGGGGTGGAACCGTTTAGTTCCATGGATTGTTTTACAAGGAACTTAAAGTTCCTGGACCATGTGGTCTAAAACCACCTGCTGTGTACCTGTGTGTTAACCACACACCTGTGACTCACTCTCTCTGCTCAATCAACAGATCCAGTTTGGTTCCTTCCTCCCCTTCAGATCGTAGTACTCTAGCTCCGTCCTTCAGGGTCAAATCCTTACATCCTGGTACCCTGACAGAACAGTGGGATAGTATGGATCCCTTATTTTGTTGCTTTCCACGTGTTCAGCCTAACCATAGTTCCCCTTGAGTTTAAATGTTGCTTTGCTTAAGCAGCGTTTCGAGCAGAGGGTCCAGGAACTTTAAGTTCCTGTTAAGAATTCCCCAGAACTAAACGGATCCTGTGACACATTGTGTGTCTGCGTTTGGACCAGAGCAGGGTAGATTATGTAAAACACCACCTGACCAGTAGGGGGCAGTAAAAGAGACACACTCACACTATCAGGCTCAACGAAGACCATTGATTAGGAGGTTCTAAACCAAGTCCACCACAGCTGGGGGGGTCAGCTTAATGTGGACGGAGGGAGGGGGGATAAAAACACTGAGGCTGCTCCACCAATCAGAGTCAGCTTGCAGGCCCCGCCCCCCAAAGTCCCTGGATATCTGGAAAGTACCCCCCCAGAGCAGGGCCAGTTTTATCCCCAAGAACTAAATTTAGACCCTCGTTCCTGTGGTTGAAAAGCAGCTTTTGAGGCGACAAAGATCACAATCCAAAGTGAAATTTCTCGAGTATTAAATTTGTCTAATTAGTGCTAAAATGTGATCCCTTCATTTTCAATCCATCTAATGTGTAAAATTAACTCAGAGTGTGGATGAAATGTGGTCTGAGGACCTCGTTAATTCCCTGTAATTATAGAAATATGTCAGATGAATGCTGGAGTCACTCACTGATGTGGAGAGAAGGTCTTCAAATATTTAAAAAGAGACCTTAAAGCATCGGCGCCGTGTTCTTTATGTTCTTTATGTTCTTTATGTTCTTTATGTTCTTTATGTTCTTTATGTTCTATCACAGGAGCTCATTTTCCTGGGCTCGTTAATGTGATTCGTTAGCCTGGAAGCGTCTCACATTCAAATGAAGCTTTTCATCACTGTTGGACTTACTCAAAGATAAATATTGGGTTAGTTTCTGTGTGAAAGCTTGAGGAACTGTTGAGCGCAGTTATTAACATCTGGCCCCTGTTTGTTCATCTGAAGCGCTCTGTTTCCTCTCCTGTGTCCTCTCCTGTTTCCTCTCCTGTTTCCTCTCCTGTGTCCTCTCCTCTGTACGCTTCGGCCTGCGCTACACATACTCAGCCTAATCACATGGATCTGTTGCATTTATTCAGAGCCCGACAGGATAAAATGAGTCATAAATGAAAAGTGAACCTCGCTGCAGATGGTTTGAGAGCAGATGAGGATGAGGATGATGATGAAGATGATGATAAGCAAACAGGACGAAGCTGATGATGGTCCGCTGATGGAGCAGGTTGATGGAGGTGCTGACAGTGAAGACGAGCTTCTACCTCCAGTGGAGCAGCCTTGGCCTTGCAGGTATCAATGGCAGTCTGATCAGAGGCTGCTGGGATCTGTAGGAGGAAGGACGGTTTAGTTTGTGCCAAGTTCTCTCACATTGCTCAGTTTCAGGTAGAAGACGTGACCCAGCTGCAGCTGCAGGAACACAGTCCTCCCGGCTAACATCCACCTCGTCAGCAAACACTTTCATTTATTCGTCTTCTACCTTTTTTTTTTTTTTTGTACCTCAGCCCGCTCAGAGAGGATCACATTTCCCAGGGTCCCCTAAAAAACCTCCTGTGAGCAGAATTGGCCGGAAATGAAACAGACTGAAATTAACTGTGATATCTGTTTAATGAGCCACGAAAGCAAACAAGACCATCGCCAAGACGACAGGAAGTGTTTTAAAATGCTTCAAAGAAGAAGAAGAGGCTGTTACAAACCTGCTCCCTCCATCAACAGACTGATGACAACAAAGCTCACCTGTCCCTCAGGTACCTCACCTGACCCTCAGGAGTCTCACCTGTCCCTCAGGTACCTCACCTGTCCCTCAGCTCTCTCACCTGTCTCTCAGGGGTCTCACCTGTCCCTCAGGGGTCTCACCTGTCCCTCAGGAGTCTCACCTGTCCCTCAGGGGTCTCACCTGTCCCTCAGCGGTCTCACCTGTCCGTCAGGGGCCTCACCTGTCCCTCAGCTGTCTCACCTGTCTCTCAGGGGTCTCACCTGTCCCTCAGGGGTCTCACCTGTCCCTCAGGGGTCTCACCTGTCCCTCAGGGGCCTCACCTGTCCCTCAGCTCTCTCACCTGTCTCTCAGGGGTCTCACCTGTCCCTCAGGGGTCTCACCTGTCCCTCAGGTGTCTCACCTGTCCCTCAGGGGTCTCACCTGTCCCTCAGGGGCCTCACCTGTCCCTCAGCTCTCTCACCTGTCTCTCAGGGGTCTCACCTGTCCCTCAGGGGTCTCACCTGTCCGTCAGGGGCCTCACCTGTCCCTCAGCTGTCTCACCTGTCCCTCAGATGTCTCTTCAGATGATCAGTGGTCAGTTCTCTGCATAAACATCATCAAACTCTGCTTCTGACCAAGAACATGTTCTCCATTAGGGGGCGATATGGGACGAATATGTCAGCAGGTTTTTACGGCAGGATCAGGATCTGGATTAGATAAGGATCTGGATCTGATCAGGATCTGGATTTATGGACCAGGGTTTTATTGTGTTGGTTTTCCCTGACCTGTCAGCTCTGGTTTCATCCATTCGCCCCCTCCTGGCTCTGATCCTACAGACCAGGTGTTTTATGCCCAGGGTTATTCAAACATTCCTGATTTGTTGGAGTTTTTGTGGGAGTTTGGAGCTGAGGTGAGGGATTGATTCTTAGTTCCTCACTTAAACCAGCTGATGTCTGAAACCTGCTCAGTTTGATCTTTCAGAGAGGCCCCTGAGCGTTCGGCCCTTCAGTCAAACAAACTCTCCCTCTCCTTTGCAGAGTGGACCCCTGACTCTCCTGACCCTTTAAGAATAAATCACTTCACTGGGAGTCTTGTGGAGAACTCCTTTTCTTTGTGTCTGACTGACCCTTCACTGATCTGTCCGACGTTGCGTCCTTTAAATATGAGCAGCGGATAAACATCCAAACACTTCATCAGGGCTGTTTTTCCTCCAGTCCTTTTGTCCCCGCTGAGGGAAAAACAGCTCAAAGCCTTCAGTTAGTCTGAAAAACAAGCCGTCGTCACATCTGGAAGAAACTCTGAGTGAGAAGTCTCATCAGTTTGTCAGAGCAGCCATTGCTGACGCCATTTCCCACCCGGTGTGTAATCTCTGCCTCTGCGACATCATCAGCTCTGTGAATGTGCTGCCTCCTCACAGGACCAGAGATGTGGAATGTATGCACAGCTTCCTTCACCCTCGGCTGCTGAACTGGGTCAGCTGCAGGCCGGCCGGCTCAGCTCTCCCTCGCTCTCTCTGTTCCTGACCTCGCTGGCTCACTGTGTGACCCTCACAGCGGGGGAGCAGCTGTGTTTGTTTCCATCCATCTCAACCTGCAAACACTGCTGAAAGGAATACTGATGCACTGAGTGAAACCTGAAGAGTTCAGTCAGATCATTCAACATGTGGTGGTGTGTCTCTGCTGCACAGGCTCCTGACGTCTGAATGAAACAGCCTCACACTGCAAAAACTGAAACCTGATCCAGAGTTCCTGTCTTATTTTAATAAAACATCTTGATAACAAACTAATATGAGCCACATTCACCTGAAACATTTCAGTTACTGTCTCTTTAAGAAACATCAAGGGACTTCAGGACTCAGACACATGACTTTAAAAGGACAAATGAGGTCGTCTAAAGAGATTCAACATCAGGTGACACCATGAATTTAAGCAAATGTATTGTATTAAACCACGGACTGTGTAAAACATGGAGGTCATCTCTGTGACATCACCCGTCTGCTCCTGATTCAGTCAAATGAAGCCGATCATTGGACAGAGGCGGGCTTTAAGCTTCCTGTCTAACAGCTATAGGGCGCCCGTGAGTCACGTGAGCTGAGCTCAGCCTCTGATTGGACAAACTTGTGATCCTGATATCTAATAAACCGCTGAATATGAAATAAATCCCCCCCCCCCTCCCGCACATTGTGAGCTGATAGAGAAACTAGTGTTTCAGACCCGAGCTGTTTTTGAACCAGGCTGTAAATATGTGTTTAATGCTGTTAAAGTCTGTTTTTATGGCTTGATGTGTAAAAATCTGTCTGGTAACAAACGCTGTGAAATGTTTGGGAACCACTGAGCCAGAAAAAACATACTTTTCTAATGAACTGTATTAAGACATTTTATTTCAAGAGACATTTTTTTTACTCTCAAACAATTCAGGCATCATCTCTCTTTTGATATCTTTGTCCTGTCAGGTGAATGAAGCTCAAGTAAGGTCTAATACCACAATTTTGATAGAAATAAGACGGAAAGACCTGCTTAGATTTCACTTTTTGCAGTGTGAAAAAGTTTCAGTCTAAATATTCTTTGGTCCAGGCTAGCGTCTGTTCAAGCTAGCGTCTGTTCAAGCTAGCGTCTGTTCAAGCAAGCGTCTGTTCAAGCTAGCGTCTGTTCAAGCTAGCGTCTGTTCAAGTTAGCGTCTGTTCAAGCTAGCGTCTGTTCAAGTTAGCGTCTGTTCAAGCTAGCGTCTGTTCAAGCTAGCGTCTGTTCAAGCAAGCGTCTGTTCAAGCTAGCGTCTGTTCAAGCTAGCGTCTGTTCAAGCTAGCGTCTGTTCAAGTTAGCGTCTGTTCAAGCTAGCGTCTGTTCAAGCTAGCGTCTGTTCAAGCTAGCGTCTGTTCAAGCAAGCGTCTGTTCAATCTAGCGTCCGTTCAAGCTAGCTTCCGTTCAAGTTAGCGTCTGTTCAAGCAAGCGTCTGTTCAAGCAAGCGTCTGTTCAAGCAAGCGTCTGTTCAAGCTAGCGTCTGTTCAAGCTAGCGTCTGTTCAAGCAAGCGTCTGTTCAAGCTAGCGTCTGTTCAAGCAAGCGTCTGTTCAAGCTAGCGTCTGTTCAAGCTAGCGTCTGTTCAAGTTAGCGTCTGTTCAAGCTAGCGTCTGTTCAAGCTAGCGTCTGTTCAAGCTAGCGTCCGTTCAATCTAGCGTCCGTTCAAGCTAGCTTCCGTTCAGGCTAGCAACCGTTCAAGCTAGCGTCCGTTCAAGCTACTACCGTTCAAGCTAGCGTCCGTTCAAGCTAGCGTCCGTTCAAGCTAGCGTCCGTTCAAGCTAGCGTCCGTTCAAGCTAGTGTCCGATCAAGCTAGCGTCTGTTCAAGCTAGCGTCTGTTCAAGCTAGCGTCCGTTCAAGCTAGCGTCCGTTCAAGCTAGCGTCTGTTTAAGCTAGCGTCTGTTCAAGCTAGCGTCTGTTCAGGCTAGCGTCTGTTCAAGCTAGTGTCTGTTCAAGCTAGCGTATGTTCAAGCTAGCGTCTGTTCAAGCTAGCAACAAACAGCCTTTCTCAAAGGAATTAGGTTTGGTGTGAATCTCTATTAAGTTAAAATGCGCTCCTTTTAGCCCCACCCTTTTCCTACAGGGGTGTGTCAGTGATAATACAGGATAACACATAATACATCAAGACATCTCTGATGGGTTATGAACTGAGATGGTTTGTTTAGCTAATGTCCCCTTAGGGCTCCCTGCTCCATAAATCCCCTTTCCACTGATTGGCCAGCCCTCTTGAGGCCTGTCAGGGGCGGAGCTATGGGCAGACCTTGGTGTTTGAGGCCCAGTTTCTTATGCATCGACCTCATTGTTTTAGTGAGTTTTGTGAAGATCTTGTTGATCAGTTTACAGACAGATTCAGGGATTCCTCCAACATGTGAACATGTAGAGGTTTGAAAATCTGCACATGCTCAGTTTGAACATCCAGCGTGGTTACTTTATAAACATGTTTTCAATATATGAAAGCAGAAAACAGACTCTTTAAGTTTTAGCACCAACACTCAGACTCAGATAGTCCTTCAAAAGGGGTTAACAAGCTTCAGGTCGCAGTTCTGACAGTCAGATCTGAATCTTCTGAGACCGGTTTGGCCTTTATTAAGAGAACATAATTGACTTGACTTGAAAGCCCTGAACACTCAGACAGGTTATTTTAGTCTGATAAGACCTGCGCTCAGGCTGGAGGTGGGCTGAGCTATTCATGGAGTTCTGTCACAGGGAGGAAACCAACCATAAGGAGAGGAGGACTTTCTCTGAGCAGGAAACAGCCATCAGCCCGAGGTGACTCTGCACAGTCCCGTACGTAGGGTGTTATTAAGTGGACTGCATTAAGAGCTTGGACTGGTTGTTGTCAAACACTCTTTAAAACGCCTCTCTCCGTTGCAGCAGAGTGGTTTCCCAATAAAAACAGGCCATCTGGAGCCCAGAGATTAAATCCCCCCTAAACACCCTTTGACAGCGTCTGCATACAAGTCAGCAGAATCCAGAGGAGGTTAGCGTACCTGCAGGTTGCGGACCCCTCTGTTAGTGAACGTCAACACATACACCATCGCCTGGCCGCCCACGTACAGCGTATCAGTCCCCTCCTGGTGGTACATGCTGATGTAGTTCTCCGGCTTGTTGAAGTGGAACCTGGAGGGCTCTGTGGATCACAACAGAATATATATGAGAGAGACAAAGTGCCAGGCGAGGACTCTGTTCAGGCACGCTGTTGCTGTTTTAATTGTTTTAATGTTTGCTCGTTGTTTCTGCAATAAAACGCGCCTGAAGGGGAGGAAGTTTCACTGATTAAAATGAAAAAAAACTCGACTCAGACGCCAACAAAGTTCTCTGACTTGAACAACTAAAGCTCCTCTGATGAAGTGTGGGATTGCGTGAATTTGGCGCCCCCTGTGGACAAAGAAAAACATTATTTCTCTTTGCTATTCTCCTCCCATCCAACTTTCTAACCTCCAGAGATTCTTCCACTTGTTTGGGGAGCTTTTTAAGGGACAGGTGTCGCAAATTACCAAGCAGGACAAACACTTTGACACACGCACTGGACACCTTTTTACTCCGTCGGTAACTGTACGAGATCTTAATGTTGTCACTTGATCCACGAGCTAGTGGCAAAGCAGCTGTTTCAAAAAGGCTGAAACAGCTTCGACCGGCAAAAAAAAAAAAAAAACAAACATAAATAAATAAATAAAAATGGACAGCTGTAAACCATTGTCAGTTAACTGCTGTAAACCAGGTATCCACTGACATGTTCAGATGAAGGTCACCAGTTTACAGGGTCACTCTTTAAACTGGAACACCGGGAGCTGACAGAGACACATCAGGCTCAAAGAAGACCATTGATGACGTGGTACTAAACCAAGTCCACCACAGCTGGGGGTCATCGACCTATCAGGCTCTGCCACCAAAGTTCCTGGACCTTTGGAAAGTACTACCCCCATGACAGGGCTGTTTTAAGGGGCAGATCAGTTACCCCTGAATTCAATTTAGACCCTGGTTCCTGCAGTTGAAAAGCACTTTTAGCCAGTCTTGGCACTTGGTTAGGGTTAGGGTTAGGGTTAGGGGTTAACCCTCATCCTCACCCTCTGATGGTAAAGACAGAGCCAAACCTCTTGACTTTACTACGATGTGAGCATGAAGACCAGCTGAACCCCTGCTGCTCTGAACGGGTTGGATTTATTAAAACACTCCCTCCAGCATGGCTGCCCTTTGTGGGTTTTAGATTGAACAGGGAGCCTTTAAAGAAACCTGAAGTGAGAGAGGAAAGGGCATCTGGTGGGAGCATAAATATCACTGCAGTAATCATGTGGGCAAACTCCAACATGAGTGTTAGTGTGAATTACACTCCGGACACCCCCAGAAGGCTTGAAAGAACGTTTTTGTGTTTCTGATTCATCTAATCACACTGGCATGTACCTACACTGCATCTGAGCCTGTGTTCAGAGGGAGATTAAAAGGCTGTGCAGCGTGTGCAGGAGGTCATGGTGAAGATATTAAAGACCTGCAGAAACGTCTCATGTTGAACGCTTCATAATTAAAGAGCGGCTCATGACACAGTCAGAGGCGCTTCCACGGGCTTGCCAGCATTTTTTCATGTTGCTGAGACATTTTTAAACATTTCTCTCTAAGAACGGCCTGTTCAGTCCCCAGACGTTAGAGGAAAATGTGTCTGAAATCAGAGAATCTGGAACACGTGAAAAGAAACCAAACCTGATGAATAATGTACGCATGTCACCAAAGCTTCAAAGAAGAAGAAAGGAAGACGAGGACGTGTTTAACTCCTCACTGATGGTGCAGAGTTCAGGGTGTGATTCTCCAACACGCTGCATAAAGATTTTTTTGCTTCGCTGAAAAGAAAAAGACATCCAGTCTGTCAGCAGAGCCGGGATGGAGTGATGGTAACCACTGATGTAGGTTTCCAGCCAAGTTTCTATGGCAACCGTCGCCTTTTCATACAGGCAGCACTGATGGAGCTTCACATGAAGTCAGAAATGCAGGACGCCAGCAT
This sequence comes from Labroides dimidiatus, assembly GCA_030710495.1. Taxonomy (NCBI): domain Eukaryota; kingdom Metazoa; phylum Chordata; class Actinopteri; order Labriformes; family Labridae; genus Labroides; species Labroides dimidiatus. The sequence goes on from CM061148.1 coordinate 1,306,259, forward strand.
GGCTGATGTCTGAGAGAGGAATGAGTTTCAGGCTCCAGAGCTCACAGACTGACCACAGACTGACAACAGACTGACCACAGACTGACCACAGGCTGATCACAGACTGACCACAGACTGACCACAGACTGACCACAGACTGACCACAGACTGACCACAGACTGACCACAGACTGACCACAGACTGACAACAGACTGACCGCAGACTGACCGCAGACTGACCACAGACTGAACACAGACTGACCACAGACTGACCACAGACTGACCACAGACTGACAACAGACTGACAACAGACTGACAACAGACTGACCACAGACTGACCGCAGACTGACCGCAGACTGACAACAGACTGACAACAGACTGACCACAGACTGACCACAGACTGACAACAGACTGACAACAGACTGACCGCAGACTGACAACAGACTGACCACAGACTGACCACAGACTGACCACAGACTGACCACAGACTGACAACAGACTGACCACAGACTGACCACAGACTGACCACAGACTGACAACAGACTGACAACAGACTGACAACAGACTGACCACAGACTGACCACAGACTGACCACAGACCGATCACAGATAAATCACAGACTGACCACAGACTGACCGCAGAATGACCACAGACTGATCGCATATTGACCACAGACTGACCACAGACTGATCACAGACCGATCACAGATAAATCACAGAATGACCACAGACTGACCACAGACTGATTGCAGACTGACCACAGACTGACCATAGGCTGACCACAGACTGATCACAGACTGACCAAAGACTGACCACAGACTGATCACAGACTGACCACAGGCTGACCACAGACTGACCAAAGACTGACCACAGGTGATCACAGACTGACCAAAGACTGACCACAGACTGACCACAGACTGACCATAGACTGAATACAGACTGATCACAGACTGACCACAGACTGACCACAGACTGACCATAGACTGAATACAGACTGATCACAGACTGACCACAGACTGACCACAGACTGACCATAGACTGAATACAGACTGATCACAGACTGACCACAGACTGACCACAGACTGACCGCAGAATGACCACAGACTGATCGCATATTGACCACAGACTGACCACAGACTGATCACAGACTGATCACAGACTGACCAAAGACTGACCACAGACTGATCACAGACTGACCAAAGACTGACCACAGACTGATCACAGACTGATCACAGACTGACCACAGACTGATCACAGACTGACCAAAGACTGACCACAGACTGATCACAGACTGACCACAGACTGATCACAGACTGACCACAGACTGATCACAGACTGATCACAGACTGACCAAAGACTGACCACAGACTGATCACAGACTGACCACAGACTGACCACAGACTGAATACAGACTGATCACAGACTGACCACAGACTGACCACAGACTGATCACAGACTGATCACAGACTGACCACAGGCTGACCACAGACTGATCACAGACTGACCAAAGACTGACCACAGACTGATCACAGACTGACCAAAGACTGACCACAGACTGACCACAGACTGACCTTAGACTGAATACAGACTGATCACAGACTGACCACAGACTGACCGCAGAATGACCACAGACTGATCGCATATTGACCACAGACTGACCACAGACTGATCACAGACTGACCACAGGCTGACCACAGACTGATCACAGACTGACCAAAGACTGACCACAGACTGATCACAGACTGACCAAAGACTGACCACAGACTGACCATAGACTGAATACAGACTGATCACAGACTGACCACAGACTGATCACAGGCTGACCACAGACTGACCACAGACTGACCACAGACTGAATACAGACTGACCACAGACTGATCAGCAGGAACCTTTCTTTAAACGTTCACCTCCAGCAGTTTGACTTCAGAGTGGTTTTAATAACATCAGGAGCTAAATGTTGATGTTTCCCTCCTCCTGAATCATCACGTCACTTCATCACTGTCTCACATGGTGGCGCTAATGACAGCAGCAGCTTCATACATGAAGACAGAGAGAAGCATCTGCTGGACCGTTTGTGAAGTTAAATCTCCTTCATTCAGCTTCGTCTGTTTCACTGATTATTTTCATGTTTTTTTCAGGTTCTTCACTCGACTCGACTGATGATCGTCAGGAAATAACCACCACTCTTTAGTTTCCTGCTTTCAAAATAAATCTGCGTAATTTACCAACCTGACCTTATTTTAGTCTGTTTTCTATTTTGTTTTTACAGGTTGACGCATATCGACTTTATTTGCTTTGAATCTCCTAAAGTTAGTTAATAAGTGTTAAATCTTAATCAACATTTCCATTTTATTTCCAGGACAGTCTTTTAATATTAAGACATTATTGATTTTAACCGTGCACCATCACAACATGTCAGCTCTGGTCCTGTTTCATGATCACTTTATTTCAGCGTCAGTCTCATGGAGTTAGAATCCTCTCGTCTTTTTTCGACTTTTGATTCAAAGCGACTTTGTTGTGACTTTTATCCTGTTATGTTTTGACTTTTTGACTTTCATCTCTCATCACTTTAACTTTATCCTTGAAATCCGTTTGTAATGTGGCCCTCGTCCTCCCTCTTATGTTTCCAGTTCATGTTTGAGGAGCATCAGAAGGATCAGAGTTCATCATCATCATTCTGTTCGTGGGTTTTTAAAGGAGCTCTTTTATTGGTCGATTTAAACTCTTCAATTGGCAGCATCAGAGCTACAAATGTGGGGAAAACAGCTGCTGGAACACTAATTATTATTTTTAAGGTCATTAGTGCTAAAAGAAACGAGAAATGTTCCCTCGTTTCCAAGTTGACGCTGCAGGAAACCTTCAGCTGCCTCTGTCCCTCATCGACCTAAAGCACCAACAGGAAGTGGACGCACAGTTTCTGATTCTTCTCTGACGTCTCCGTCACACAGCTGAGCTGATTCTTCCTCTTTGTTTCTATCTTACATCACTAACGTGAGAGCCTTTGTTTCTTATTCTCTCCTCTGAAAACTTCGTCGTTGCTGCAGGTGGAAAAAACCTCGAGTTTCCTAAAGGTCGGCGTTTCACGGTCCAAGAAAAACAGCTTCGTGTTTTTATTGAACTCTGGTTTCTCTTTCCTCACAGGGACGTAAAATCCTTCAGAACAACTTAAGAAACGAAGCTCATACATTTTTAAAGAGTGAAGACACTTGTTTTTTAATCGCTCTAATAAATATGCTAATCAAAAGATGCTTCTGTTGGCGCTGGTTTGGGTCTGAATATAAAACAGCAGAGTCAGAGTCTTAAAGCCGTCGTTCTGTTTCTGCAGATCGCACCGGAGCTGCTCCTTCATTTACATCCAGGTCCGTGTCTGTGACCTCGACATGAAACCTCTCAGCCTCACAGGTCTCCCACCAGGTGTTCAGACTGAGAGTGAAGGTCAGCATGAATGATGGCTGAACTTTGTCCAAACGCTCTGATATTTAGGAAGCAGCCAGAGGTGTCCAATCAGCTCTGAGATCTCTGCTTCCTGTCTGCTTCTCCTTTGATCCCTGACTCTGCGTCCGTCCCTGCGTGTCTCCTCTTTCACCTCCTCTTTCACCTCCTCCATGTCTCTGATCTGTATCCTCTCTTCGTGACGTCCTGCGTTGGCCTTATCGCTCCCGGGCAGAGGTATTTAAAATACAGTTTACTGATAATAGAAAGTCAAGTACAGCAGACTTTTATTTCCTCTCACCCCGTTCACAGCATAATCCTAATCCTAATCCTGAAGCAGTGCCTCAAAGGAGGAGTAAAAAAACAGCCTCACTTTCACCAGCGTGTCTCATTTCTCCAAGCAGAACAAACACACTCTTCAAACAGACTTCAAACACACCTTAATATCTCCAGAAACAGGAAACAGCAAACTGACTGACAGGCTCATGAAGGTGACAGTCGACATCAGGAACATCAAGGATCTGGATTCAAACAAAGACCCAGTCTGGTTCTCCTCACACTGAGTCTGTCTGTTTAAAGGTTGTTTATCTGTGGATCGTGGTGTGTGCAGGCTGAGGGCATCACTGGAGGTCTCTTTAAATAATGATGAGCGGTGTCCCCCAGGACTCGGTCTTTGGACCCCTGTTGTTTAATATTCATATCAGCAGTCCGGGCCGTAATGTTCCCAATGCAAATGTACATTTATATGCAGACGACAGAGTGAAGAAGCTTCCGGCTCCTTTAACGGCTGAAATACACCGGTTGCGTCTGCGTTGCAGCTCCGCTCCGTCAAGGCGCCGGATCAGTTTAAAATCCATTCAAGTCAATGTGTCAACTTACACTGGATCCGTTCCGTTGCGGTTCAGCTGCGTCTCTGGTCCGACAGGTCGCAGCTAATCCGCAGCCATCCTATTTTTGCCGGATGACGGAGCTGTGACGCATAAATTCAGAGTAGAGAAGATCGAGCGGGACAGGAAGTAGTGCACGGAAACTACATAGAAAGAGCCGGAGACTTTCAAAATAAAACAAACCGTGTCTAAACTGGATCGTATTTAGCTTGATTACAATAGCAGCTCTTCACAATGAGCAGAGATACGCGAGTAGTCAACAGGTCAGAGTTTACCAAGGGGAAACAGTGAAAAACATGGACGAGGAGAAGCTTCTCATTGAGGTGGAAAACCACAGAATCATTTATGACCCAACACATCCTTTTTATAAAGATAATCTCAAAAAGGAAATGGCATGGAAGAGTGTTTCAAGTGTTTTGGGAGTGAATGGTGAGTATTGCACCGTACAGTATTGTAGTACTACTGTTTGCTTCAACATTCTCACGGGATCCTGAATTACCGCGAGAAGTCCTCGGTCTCGCGACTCCAGCTCTGCGGCTTGCCGGACTCGCGACGCAGCCGGTGTAAGTTGACAAACGCAGTCAACACGCAGCGCAGCGGAGCTGCAACGCAGACGCACCCGGTGTATTTGAGGCATGAGGAGGAAGATGCTTCAGCTTTGACTGATGACATGATACAAACATGCTGACCTGAAAGAGTTCAATCAATCAATCAATCAGTCTTTATTTATATAGCGCCAATTCATAACAAACGTTATCTCAAGACGCTTTCCAAGCGTTAACAGGTCTAGACCTGTAAATGGTAATAAAACTTTATTAACAGAAACCCAACATCAAGACAAGATAAGAAGTCTGATCTCATCTTAACCCACCATGAGTACAGACCTTTGCAACATTTAGCAAGTTACAATGGAGAGGAAAAACTTCCCTTTAACGGGCAGAAACCTCGGACAGAACCCGACCCGAAGAGTTGAGCTCACTGATTTTAACGCTCTTCCTGGAACAGGTTTGGACTGAAGTCCATCAACCATCCATGTTTTTATTTTAACTGGTGTAAAACTTTTTGAACCAGAATTCAGGTTTTATTTTGTGCTCTGAAAACTGCAGTTCATCCAGTGTCCACTTGAGGCAGACCAGAAACCATGTACCCCATGGCAGATTTAAAGGGTTGAGTCATTCTTAGTGTCTTTGAAGTGGTTTCCAGACTTCAGGGGCGGCAACAGAAGAAGCCTGGTCCCCCCAGCCCGGGGGTTTGGTCTTAGGGGCCTTCAGAAGGTAGACGTTGCTGGACCTGAGGGATCTGGAAGGTGTGTGGTGTTGGGGGGGCAGCTCAGTTATGAAGGGTGAGCTGGACTTTGGATCAGGTTTTTCACATTGCGATCATGAGTTTGTCCAATCAGAGGTGCAGCTGACACCCACGTATTCCAAGATGGCCTCCTCCAACAATGAGCTCCATTAATCTGTCTCAGGAGCAGACGGGTGACGTCAGTCTGTGGTGTGATTGTTCTGTACAGATCAGCCTTTTGATTTCATGTGTATGTGTCTGTTTCTGCAGCCAGCCTCTGGTGGACACTCCAGGAACTGCAGGTTTTAGCTATTCTGCATCGGCTCATTTCAATGTTTTTAACAGCTGACAGGTGACGTAGATATCCGTCCCCTGGAAAGTTCACGAGTTTCCAAAGGAGGCCGCCATTTTCCAGAGCTCTTTTAGCCTGCGTGACTGAAAACCAGGAGCTGGATCACAGGAATCCTCGTACCACAGGCACCAAATCACGACTCAAGTGATCTCAAGACATCAAGAGAAACAGGAGGTTTGGACTGAGCTCTTTGTCTGGTGGTCTAAAGAGACCAAACCCAGGTCCATCATGAGAAAAGAACAGGGTAACATAAGGCCACAGTGGTCAGCGTGAGACCAGCAGAAACCTCCAGCAGAACCAGACTGGATCAGACTGTGCTTGAGTCCAGCAGGTCGGACTTTAATGAGCCTGAATCCCGACAAACATCCAGATTTTACCTCAAAGAAACAGAATCGGATCGTTGCACGCTGAGGGTCTGAACCCTGGGAGGACCTTGGCGCTGTCCCTGGTGCTGAAACGGCCCCACACTGAGGCTCTGATGGCCGTCCTCTGACAGCTGTCTACCTGTGGACTCGCAGCTCACCGTGTCGTTGCATAACAACAGTGGGATTGATATGGTTTGCACATCCAGGGCCGTCATCCTGTGCGTTTTGCACTGCGCTCATCTTCGGGGAGGGAGGGAGGGGAACAGATACCCTGACACACACAGCCCCCATCGCTCCTGATTGCTGAATACATTAAGGAGCTGTGTGAGGTGTAAAACGGCGTGAGTGGAATAAATAAGGAGGAGAGGGCTCGGAATTTTCCATCTCTTCTCCTGCCCTCCCTCTCTCTCCTCCTTCTCCTTCATCCTCTCTCTCTCTCTCTCTCTCTCTCTGTCTGTATTTGAACACAGCATTTATGTTTGCATGAAGCTCCTTCCCCCAAAGAGCCTCTCTTTTCCCGGATCTCCTGCTGCAGTGTGAAGCAGCTGCCGTGTCCCGCATTGCAGCTCCGCAAGGACGCGAGAGCTACAGCCGGTGTCACCCTCTAAAGAGTCATATTTCACAGTAACGATGCTTTTCAGCGGAGCACGGCGGGTGTTTAAAGGGCACAGGCACCCAAAAGAGAAGAGAGGAGACAGGAGAGATAGGAGACAGGAGAGACAGGAGAGAGGAGAGAGGAGAGAGGAGGGTGTCTCACGTTTGAGCGCCTCTGGTTTGACTCCGCGCGGCTCGCCTGGAGGTGAAGATGGGACTAAAAGGGACGCCAGCTCGAGCTGAGGCGCGTCTGCTTGATAAAACCAAATCTGTGCTCCTAACAGTGTGTAATCGGAGCGCGCTGACAGAGAAGTTGGCACAGAAAAGCCACGAGTTGCACAAATCAGACGTGAATGTGTTTGGTGAGACTGCGCACAGATCACATCCCGCAACACGAACCAGGACGCACAGAAAACCCTCTTCCTTCATGCATGACATCTTCCTAAAGACGGAGATGACTTTCCTTCATCGTGTTAAAGCTCGTGAACATGTGGGGCCTGAATTACGAGGCGCGTAATTTACTGTTCAGTCAGTCAGTGGAGGGGGAGGGCGGTGTTTCAGCAGATTCATCCAGAGGAAGCTCCATCAATATGGCTTCAGAGGGTCTGATGGAGCCGCTTCAACCGACGAAACACAAAATGACCCGGGTCAAAGAGAGCCACCGGAAAACCTCTCACCACATCCCCCTGTGCACGAACCCTCCATCCATCCCTCCCTCCCTCCATCCCTCCATCCCTCCATCCATCCCTCACACAGATGAATAAAACATGCTCAGTTCCATCAATGACCGCCTGACGTGATAAAACCATCCCACCTACCGTGCACAACAAATTTGAGCCGAGGTGCCTTCCCGACGACGACCGTGGCAAAAAGCGACAGCAGGATGAGAGACTTCATCTTGTTCCAACCTCTCCCGGGCGTGAAGAACTGAGAAAAGCGCTCCACAAAATCCGTCCCCTTCCTCGAAGCCGTCTCTGAGGTCCCTCCCCGATCTTCTGCGTCCTGGTTCCAGTCCTGTCTTGTCCGACTGCTTCGCCGCACCGGCAGTTCAGTTTGGAGAAGTCGGGGTGTCAGGCTCCACCTCGGAAACAAAAGGAGAAAGGGGGAGTGTAATCTTTGAGCGGGGAGGCAGGGATGGATGTGGAATTACAGATTAAGATGTTTCCACTGCTCCTCAGAGGATTAGACGCTGCTGCGACCGCACGGCGAACCTGTTGCTGCTGAGATTCTGCTCATTTATGCAGCTTTCGAGAATCTTACTCATCCTCTTTGATGATCGAGCAGATGTTTACGGCGGCCCTGAAGTGCAAAATACACACACACAAAAAAGAACCCGTTAACGAAAAAAAGAAGAAAACTCAGAAACAAGAAAAACAAACAAAAAAAAAAAAAAAAAAAAAAAAAAAAAAAAAAAAAAAAAAGGAAACTGAAAATTAAAAAAAAAAAAAAAATCACTAATGGACATGCAAAACCATAAAGAAGAAAATGGAAAAATACAGGAGAAAATAGAAATACAAAAAGAAAACAAAAATCCTTCAACAATGGAAAAAAAACAACGACTTAATAAAAAAAATCAGAAAAACAGAAAGAAAATTCCCCAAAAAAAAAGACATAAAAAAAGACATAAAATAAAAGAGACAAAAACAAAAAAGAAACGCATCAAGCAAAAAATAAAAGGGAAAAAATTCACTAAGAAAACAGAATGACAAAATGGAGAGAGAACCCCCCCCCCCCCCCCCCCCAAAAAAAAAAGGGGGGAAAAAAGAAAAGATAGAAATTACAAGAATAAAATAGCAAAAACATGAGAAAAAAAAAAAAAAAAAAAAGGGGGGGGGGGGGGGGGGCAAAAATGGTGGCCCTGGAGTGCAAAACCCAAGAAAAAAAGACAAGTCAACATTTCATCACATGTTGGAAAAAAAATCAGAGAACACAAAAAAAAACAAAAAAACAAAAACAAATAAACAAACAGAAAAAGACAAGACAGGAAAAAAGGAGACAAAAACAAAGGAAGAAGGAGGTTTTTGTTTCTGTGTTCTCTTTTATTTTTTTGCACTTCTTTGCCACCGTATGTATTTTGCATGTTTTGTATGAAGAACATATAATCTGTTGTGTCTTTCTGACAGGTAAAGATGTTGATTCTGCTCTTTCTGAACCATCCCACACCTCAGACCCTGACACCTGATCATGTTTGTGTAGATGCTGACGTGATCCACTCTCAGAGCTCTTTATTTCGTGTTTGCACTCCAATCCTCACAGCAGCAGCTTCTCATATTGCCGTCGCCTCCAGCTTCTGCTGTAATGTCCAATCAATGTGTGTCAATAGTGCCTGAGTGCCGGTTTGGGGATGAATCAGCAGGCTGCCTCTGCTGCGCCTGCATTTGTGAAGCAAACGGAGTCAAACCTGAAATAATTGAAGCACTCTAAACGTCTGTCAGCGGACAAAAACACAGAACAGATGCTTCCATTAGAGCAGCGCTGCAAGGGTTTATGGGAAGTCTGGGAGCTGCAAGGGAGAGAAATCAGTGTGAGGTTGTTTTGAGTCAGAAAGCGTGCAGTTTGATCTTCCTAACACAGCAGAGAGGCTGATGAAGAGGAAGGGCCGAGAGTCTAATGATGTCAGAGAGCGAGCGCACCTGGAGGTTAAACCAGAGGCCTCATGAGGCGCAGGTTAAAGAGCACACGACCCCCTGGAGGAGGAGTTTCTGGATGTTCCACTGCAGCTGGTTGCATTAAATATGTTTAACCTCAGTTTGATGTCAGAGGAAGCTGAAGCTTTAAAGGAAGCTTCAGGTGTGAACCAGTCACTGCAGAGAGACGCGTCTGTTGGTCTGGATGTGGAGGTCAGACCATGAGCCCCACGTCTCCCTCCGTCTCCCTCCGCCTCCCTCCGCCTCCCTCCGCCTCCCCCCGCCTCCCTCCGCTCAGGTAACATCCGCCGTCCTTAATGTGATGAAAGCTCTGCGTGTCCAAACTTTCCAGTCTGCTGCACAGATGACCTCACTCCATGGTGATGTCATTCTCTCTTATGCAGTCAGAGCAGAGCTGCTGCAGGGGAACATACAACACTAGATGGCAGCAAAAGCAAGATTTTCAAAGAGCCTCATCACTGAGCTCAGGATCTCAGCAGAGCCTCTGATCCAAGTTTCAATCATCTCTCTGGTTCCACAAGTAAAAACACAAGAAAAGGAGTTTTTATTTTAAACATCCGGGCTGAGAACTGCTGGTCAGCCAGGCAGGAACACGGTCTGAAAGCATCAGCCTCTTCACAGGTTCCTCTGGGGACAAAACCAGGACAATCAGAAGCTCAACCTTCAGTCTGAACACAGACAAACATGATCCGGAACCAGTGACGAATCATCCGAAAGGTGTTTGTTTTTCCTCCTGGTGGGCAGAAATATTCAACACGTCCACAGAGAGAAAGAAAACACAAAGAGCAAACCTGCACCTGCACCTGACCCTGACTCTCCAAAGAGGATCAAACACAGTGTGTGTGTGTGCTCCTGATTTGGAGCAGGTCTGCAGAGTTTACTCATGTTCCTGAGCTCTGGTTCACCTCACCGGCTCGCTCACTCACCTGCACAGGTAGTGAGATGTTGCTCTCGTCTTCAGTGTCTGGATGTAGTTTCTAGTTTCTTCTAGGAATCAGTCAGTGCAGCTTCTTTGTGTTTCCTCTTCTCTGGTCGTCTTTGTGTTTTTCCTTTAAGAGCGTCTCCTGTCAGTTCAGGTCTGATCGTGCTCAGCAGCAGCGGTTTGTTGTCTCTTCTTCTGACCTTTGTTTAGTTAAGGGTGATGATTCTCAAAGTGGAGAAACAAGGACTAGTGTGTGTGTGTGTGTGTGTGTGATTGCTCCTGATTTGAAGCAGGTGTGCAGAGGTTACTCATGTTCCTGAGCTCTGGTTCACGTCAAGGCAACAAGGTGCCTTCCAAAAAGTGAATGAGCTCCTTAAATTTTATAACTGCACATGTTTTTCTTTTGTTTATAAAACCTAAAAAATAAAAATAAAAAGGAAACAACCACAAAAGTGAAAACATAACATCAAAGAAAGAAAAAAAAAAAAAAAAGAAGAAAACAACCATAGAAAAAGAAAGTAAAAGAGTTCAAAAAGAGAGAAGATACAGAATGAAGAAGAAAAATAACCTGCAGTTCCCTGAGTGTCCACTGGAGGCGTCTATCTGAAGCCAGGAGTCAGACATGAGAGGCTGCTCTCACTGACAGGTGGTTACCCTGCAGCTGTTTGCCTGCCTGTGTGTGTTTTTGTGTGTTGTCCTTTGTGGTTGTGTGCCCCGCCCTCTTTCTTTTCACCTGTGTCAGGTTACCCGTGTGTGTGTGTGATGGACTCTTTGTTTTCAT
>CM061148.1:1322500-1345000 GCA_030710495.1 Labroides dimidiatus
TATCTATCTATCTATCTATCTATCTATCTATCTATCTATCTATCTATCTATCTATCTATCTATCTATCTATCTATCTATCTATCTATCTATCTATCTATCTATCTATCTATCTATCTATCTATCTATCTATCTATCTATCTATCTATCTATCTATCTATCTATCTATCTATCTATCTATCTATCTATCTATCTATCTATCTATCTATCTATCTATCTATCTATCTATCTATCTATCTATCTATCTATCTATCTATCTATCTATCTATCTATCTATCTATCTATCTATCTATCTATCTATCTATCTATCTATCTATCTATCTATCTATCTATCTATCTATCTATCTATCTATCTATCTATCTATCTATCTATCTATCTATCTATCTATCTATCTATCTATCTATCTATCTATCTATCTATCTATCTATCTATCTATCTATCTATCTATCTATCTATCTATCTATCTATCTATCTATCTATCTATCTATCTATCTATCTATCTATCTATCTATCTATCTATCTATCTATCTATCTATCTATCTATCTATCTATCTATCTTATCTATCTATCTATCTATCTATCTATCTATCTATCTATCTATCTATCTATCTATCTATCTATCTATCTATCTATCTATCTATCTATCTATCTATCTATCTATCTATCTATCTATCTATCTATCTATCTATCTATCTATCTATCTATCTATCTATCTATCTATCTATCTATCTATCTATCTATCTATCTATCTATCTATCTATCTATCTATCTATCTATCTATCTATCTATCTATCATCTATCTATCTATCTATCTATCTATCTATCTATCTATCTATCTATCTATCTATCTATCTATCTATCTATCTATCTATCTATCTATCTATCTATCTATCTATCTATCTATCTATCTATCTATCTATCTATCTATCTATCTATCTATCTATCTATCTATCTATCTATCTATCTATCTATCTATCTATCTATCTATCTATCTATCTATCTATCTATCTATCTATCTATCTATCTATCTATCTATCTATCTATCTATCTATCTATCTATCTATCTATCTATCTATCTATCTATCTATCTATCTATCTATCTATCTATCTATCTATCTATCTATCTATCTATCTATCTATCTATCTATCTATCTATCTATCTATCTATCTATCTATCTATCTATCTATCTATCTATCTATCTATCTATCTATCTATCTATCTATCTATCTATCTATCTATCTATCTATCTATCTATCTATCTATCTATCTATCTATCTATCTATCTATCTATCTATCTATCTATCTATCTATCTATCTATCTATCTATCTATCTATCTATCTATCTATCTATCTATCTATCTATCTATCTATCTATCTATCTATCTATCTATCTATCTATCTATCTATCTATCTATCTATCTATCTATCTATCTATCTATCTATCTATCTATCTATCTATCTATCTATCTATCTATCTATCTATCTATCTATCTATCTATCTATCTATCTATCTATCTATCTATCTATCTATCTATCTATCTATCTATCTATCTATCTATCTATCTATCTATCTATCTATCTATCTATCTATCTATCTATCTATCTATCTATCTATCTATCTATCTATCTATCTATCTATCTATCTATCTATCTATCTATCTATCTATCTATCTATCTATCTATCTATCTATCTATCTATCTATCTATCTATCTATCTATCTATCTATCTATCTATCTATCTATCTATCTATCTATCTATCTATCTATCTATCTATCTATCTATCTATCTATCTATCTATCTATCTATCTATCTATCTATCTATCTATCTATCTATCTATCTATCTATCTATCTATCTATCTATCTATCTATCTATCTATCTATCTATCTATCTATCTATCTATCTATCTATCTATCTATCTATCTATCTATCTATCTATCTATCTATCTATCTATCTATCTATCTATCTATCTATCTATCTATCTATCTATCTATCTATCTATCTATCTATCTATCTATCTATCTATCTATCTATCTATCTATCTATCTATCTATCTATCTATCTATCTATCTATCTATCTATCTATCTATCTATCTATCTATCTATCTATCTATCTATCTATCTATCTATCTATCTATCTATCTATCTATCTATCTATCTATCTATCTATCTATCTATCTATCTATCTATCTATCTATCTATCTATCTATCTATCTATCTATCTATCTATCTATCTATCTATCTATCTATCTATCTATCTATCTATCTATCTATCTATCTATCTATCTATCTATCTATCTATCTATCTATCATCTATCTATCTATCATCTATCTATCTATCTATCTATCTATCTATCTATCTATCTATCTATCTATCTATCTATCTATCTATCTATCTATCTATCTATCTATCTATCTATCATCTATCTATCTATCATCTATCTATCTATCTATCATCTATCTATCTATCTATCTATCTATCTATCATCTATCTATCTATCTATCTATCATCTATCTATCTATCTATCTATCTATCTATCTATCATCTATCTATCTATCTATCTATCTATCTATCTATCTATCTATCTATCTATCTATCTATCTATCTATCTATCTATCATCTATCTATCTATCTATCATCTATCTATCTATCTATCTATCTATCTATCTATCTATCTATCTATCTATCTATCTATCTATCTATCTATCTATCTATCTATCTATCTATCTATCTATCTATCTATCTATCTATCTATCTATCTATCTATCTATCTATCTATCTATCCTATCTATCTATCTATCTATCTATCTATCTATCTATCTATCTATCTATCTATCTATCTATCTATCTATCTATCTATCTATCTATCTATCTATCTATCTATCTATCTATCTATCTATCTATCTATCTATCTATCTATCTATCTATCTATCTATCTATCTATCATCTATCTATCTATCTATCTATCATCTATCTATCTATCTATCTATCTATCTATCATCTATCTATCTATCTATCTATCTATCTATCTATCTATCTATCTATCTATCATCTATCTATCTATCTATCTATCTATCTATCTATCTATCTATCTATCTATCATCTATCTATCTATCTATCTATCATCTATCTATCTATCATCTATCTATCTATCTATCTATCTATCTATCTATCTATCTATCTATCTATCTATCTATCTATCTATCTATCTATCTATCATCTATCTATCTATCATCTATCTATCTATCTATCTATCTATCTATCTATCTATCTATCTATCTATCTATCTATCTATCTATCATCTATCTATCTATCTATCTATCTATCTATCTATCTATCTATCTATCTATCTATCTATCTATCTATCTATCTATCTATCTATCATCTATCTATCTATCTATCTATCATCTATCTATCTATCATCTATCTATCTATCTATCTATCTATCTATCTATCTATCTATCTATCTATCTATCTATCTATCATCTATCTATCTATCTATCTATCTATCATCTATCTATCTATCTATCTATCTATCTATCTATCTATCTATCTATCTATCTATCTATCTATCTATCTATCTATCTATCTGTAAATTCAACTTTATTTTAGCAAATTTATAAACTAATTCTGGTAAACTGATTTTACTCTGATAAACTTTCATCTTCTTCTTCTTTTATTGATTGAAAGTTTCTCTCTTGTTCTTTGAAAGTTGAGCTTTATTCTGGTAACTCGATGACTTTAGTTATTTATTGGTGAGTTTGTGGATTTATTTTGATAAAATCCAGCGTAAATATTGGAAATGACAAACATCTTTGAACATTTAACGGTTTTATTTTGCTGAACTGACGGTGTACCTCTGAGGGATGTGTGACTCCTTCCTGGTTTAATCATGATGTGGATTTATGACCTCATTCTGCTTTTATGAATCGTTTCTTTTCCCTTCATGTGACCTGAACCTCAGTTTTCTGAAGTCGTCAGCTGGCACCCTTTAAAGGCCGACGGCTGTGAGAGTTATTATTGTGTGTTAATCTGTGTATCTGTATTTATTCAGGGATTATTTTGGTTTTTAAACTTTAAACTCCTGTTCCTGAACTGAGACGTGTGGAGGTCTTTCTTCTGGTTTCGTTTTTCTGCTCACAGAGTAAAATAAGGATCGCTGCTGAAGGCGCTGGTCTGGTGTCAGTGCTGCAAACTTCTGTTTGAGACTTTGAACTAAAACTGGTGAGTTTAAAGCTTTGCCACCATCACTGTTAGCAGCTTGTTGTTCAGCTGACTTCATCCTTTAAGCTTTTCCTCTCCGTCACTCAGGAAACCGAATCAACCACACGTCTAAACTGAAAACACATCACGGCTTGGAAAGATATCTCCCCCCATCGTGAAGCCTGGAAATAATCTGAGAGCAGATGTGAGGAGACCATAATGTTCAGTGTGGTGTGTGCATGTCAGTCAGGAGGGGGCGTGGCTTATAAACACCACTTTAATCTGCCCCTTTGGCTTTGGGAGCAATGGGAGCAAATAGTTGTATTAAAATAGATAATGTGACAGGCCGAGCTGGGCCGGGGGATCGGGGGAAAGCAGCCGCCAGACAGACCTATATAACAGATTGAGACATGCAGAGGTAATCCAGAAGGGTTTAAATCTCTGCCAGTACACGTGATTATCAGGTTTTTTTCCTTTGGGTTAGTCCAGGCAACTGCATTAGACGCCCGAATGATGAATCCACTCAGAGCACCGAGACTCCAAACTGTGCTAAGCTCTTCATCATTAGTCGTTTCTTTTATCTCTGATAAAGTGCAGCTTCCTGTTCCTGCTTCAGTGCGCTCGGCGGCGAGAGGAAACGACACTCAGGTGTTCTCCCGCGTCATGTGGCCGATGGCCCGGAGCTTTGACCCAGAGGGGTCACCGTCTGTAAACCTGAGTCCTCACAATGAGATTTTGGTTATGCAAGAAAATGCCTCCTCTCCTTTTTCCAATTCCAGAGTCAGTTCAGGTGAGCGCTTCTGGATCGTTTACCTGCTCCTGTTTGAAGACTTCTCCAAAAAGCAACTCAAAGGAACTCAAAGGAACTCAAAGGAACTCAAAGGAACCACCACTGACACCGCTCCAGTTAAACGTCTGCATTTAATAAAGTGGAAATGAAAAAAAAACACGTCATTAATGAACAGGAAGCATCACTCGATGCTCGGTGCGCCGTGTTTCCTTTCTACACACCCAGAGTGGCATGTTGGAGTGACACTAATCCCCAGAACTAGATAAAATGATCGAATTAAGCCAGCGCACGTCGACGCCCTTGACCCAAATATTTACAAGACGACCGTGATCAGGTGAGCGCTTTCTCTGTCAGCGGTGAGGACGGAGCTGAGGCACATGTTTTCAGTCTGTGTGGGGGATAAAATACAAAAGAGGTTTCTGACATATAAAAAAAAGAAATCACAGCATGACCTGATGAGGGGGAGAATATAGAACAAGAGAAAACAGTGATCCACTTTGGACCCGGCAGTGCTTTAAGTGGGCCAAGGTACCGGTACTCTCTTTGTTTACATGTTGGTGTGACTAAAAGAGACCAAAGACTGAAACTGAACTCTGCCACTGACTCATTTATCCAACGCTGCAAAGACTGATGAGTCTGCGCTACTTCAGCATGACTCTCCAAGGTGCCTCTCAACCGGAAGTACCAGGAACTGCCCCTCCAGGAACTAAACGGTTCTGAAATTAATCTGAAAATTATGGCTTTAATTAGAGAAATATATTCGCTGAAATCTACGACTTATTTCTACGAAACCTACGATATGATTTCAAAAAATGATTCCAAGAAATTCCCCCGGGAACAACTTCACCACGGGAAATGTTTGACCTTATTCTGATCATTTATGACTTTTTTCCAGATTAATGATTTTTTTTTTTTTTTATCTCTGAGAAACTTCAGACTTTATTCTGAGAAATGTTGATTTAAATCTGAGAAATATACGACAACTGGTAAACGAATTACTTTAAAAGACAGAGATGGGAACTTTCTGCTTTTCAAACCTCTCCTCAAAAGGTTCCTGGTAACTGTTGGAAGTTCCTGTGGTTGAAAAGCACTTTTAGCTGCTCTGAGGAATTAAATCTGTGGTGACGTGGGGAGGACAGGAAAGGGAACTGTTACACACCGCTACGTGCTGGCCCACTTAAAGCACTGTTTCTTAGCATGGAACAGGGAGAGGGTACATTCCTATGTACATTATGCTGAGCTTCAATCGTTTACACTGTCTCATGGTCATTCTACAGTCAGTAACACCCAGAACAGAGCGCTCGCTCTGACATGTGATAAAACGGACCAGAAGCTGAGGAAGAGTTCCTTTTGTTCAGGGGGATTATTGCAGGTATCAGAAGCTCTGTGGTCAGCTCCTCACATGAGAAGGTCTCACAGCCGATGCTGAATCAGCAGTCTTTGACATGATCCCCTGAGGGTTAGCAGGAATAGCAACAGCGGGGTCAAAGGGCGAGTGTTTTAGCCTTGTATTGGCAATTGAAGTCATAAAGCAGAGCACACTCGTAGAGAATGGATGAACAAGCACCTGATGTGTTTCAGCGAAAGCAGAAACCTTTAAATGTGTCCAAACGTGTAAATTAAGAGTATCTAATCAGAGCATGCTACAGAGACAAGCTTCCTGTGCTTCACAGCTGTGGGACACAAACGGTGACAGACTCTCACCACGAGGCCGCCCTGCCCGCCGTCGCTCTATTCCAGGATCATGACATATTCATTAGTTAGATAACACAGCAAAGTGGCTGCTGAGATGAAACTTTCCACTCTAAATTTAGAAGAGAGCAAACCAGCTGTGCCCTGCCGTCCACTCAACAGAGCGCTCCGTCCTCCATTGTCCCAAACGGGTCCACAGAGTCCGTCAGAGTACTGCGTTCATCTGGTCCATCGTTGAGTTCAAATCAGCTTCATGGTGAAGCGGCCACCGTCACCTCCATCCCCTCCTCCACCCATGGAAGAGCGGGGCACAAAGTCGATAGTCGCCGTGTGCTTAATCTGGCCTTTGCTCTGGCTCCAGAAGAACATGAAAACAAAGCAGATGGCCACGGAGCTGAGGAACGACAGGAAGCCCATAGTGGTGGCGATGACGAGGGTCTTTGCGTCGAACGGGTACGGCTTGGCCATTTGAGCCGAGGAGTTAGCCGCTTGGGGATTTGACGGCTCGGCCCAGGCTTCTTCTGCGAGGTAAGAGATGGTTCTGTTCCGTGGGAGCCCCTTCACGTACAGACCCACAGTCAGGCTGTCGTTGCCCGCTGCGTTCCCCGCCAGGCACTGGTACGTGCCGCTGTCCTGAACTTGAGCAAAACGCACCTCCAGAGTGCCGTTCTGCAGAGCTCTGATTCGTCCCGTTTGGGAAACGATGTTTTTGTGTGAGGAGATCCAGGTGATATCAGGTGCTGGATCCCCCTCAGCTTTACAGGAAAACAGAACCGTGGTTCCCTCCTCCACTCGCGCCTCCTGAGGCCTGCGGTCCGTGATGCGTGAAGGCCGACAGGTGAACAGCCGTGGGAGCTCCTTCTCGGAGAAGTCTCTGAACTCACGCTGTCTCACCGCATCAGGTGATGAGCACGTGGGCTGATGTCCGTCAAAGTTCAAACGCAACCTGCGGCGCACGACCCAGAGGAGGCGGCAGTCACACGCCAGGGGGTTCCCATCCAGGCGCAACACCTGAAGGTTCCCCACAGAGTGGAAGGCGCTTTCCTCCAACGTCACCAGCTGATTGGATGTTACATTAAGCATTCGAAAGTATGCCAGTCCCCGAAAGGCTCCTGGCTCAATCCGCAAGAGGCTCCCGCCTGCAAGGTGCAGCTCCTGGAGTCTCAGGAGGTCCCCGAGTAGATTTCCTTGGATAACGGTGATGGGGTTGTAAGACAGGTCCAGGAAGCGCAGGTACACCAGGTGACGAAGTGCGGCGTAAGGGATCGCGCTGAGGTTACAGCTGCTGATGACGAGAGAGGTCAGATTCAGACCAATCAGGCTGTTGCTAGCGACCGTGTCCAGTGCGGGCCAGTTTGCAATCACGAGGCTCCGCAGTCGGTGGAGTCGTCGGAAAGCGTTGTTGGGCAGCGATGAGATGGTGAGGCGGAGCATGCGGAGACGAGTGAGACTCTGAAGCTGAGACAGCGCTTCAGTGGGGACCGAGGTCAGGTTGCTGCGGTCGATGTTGAGCTCCTGCAGGTTCTGCAGACCGAAGAAAGCCCGCTGAGAGATGAAGACCAAGTCGTTCTCCTCGGCCTCCAGCGTCTGCAGGTTCACCATCTCTTTGAAGGTATAGTCCAGAAAGACCAGAATCTCATTCTGGCTCAAATCCAGAAAACGCAGACCGGAGAGGCCAGAAAACACCCCGACTGGGATGATCTTGAGTCTGTTACTCTTAATCCGAAGCGTCCTGAGACTCTGAAGGCCTTGGAAAGCCTCCACTTCAATCATGGAGATCAGATTATCACTCAGATCCAGCTCTTGAAGCTGCTGAAGACCGGAGAACTGTCGGCGTCCGACGGTCTTAATCTTATTGTGGGATAAATCCAAACGCCTGGCATCGCTGGGAAAGCCCTCTGGCACTGAACTGGAGTGTTTGCCCGAGCAGATCACTTCTTTGGCCTCAGGTCGACACACACAGCGCGGTGGACAGCTCCATGCAGAAACGCCCAGTCCAAACTGGAGCAGGACGCTCCACGCCCCCCATCGGACCACTGACTCCACGAACATCTTACCCCCAGCCTGTGAGAAGAGACACAAGAAGTTCATCCACTGAAGTGTTTTCAGATAAATCCAGAGGAGGACATCACGAAGAGGGGAGCGAGTCACAGACGTACCGGTTCAGTCTTGGAGTGCAGATTTTCATAACCAGTGGCCGTCACGTGAGAGTCCGACTGGAGTCAAGTCCTCGGGAGAGATGTTTTTCAGCCAGTAACATGCCCTTTGGAGAGTCCTGTGAAGAGAAGTGAAAGAAAACAAGACTTAGAGGAAAATATAAAAGACGAGAGGAAACTTTGTTCACAGAAAGAGAAATAAGAACAACACCGTCCTGGTGTTAAAACTTGTATGTCCTCCTGCTAATGGAGAGCTAAGAAAAAACCTGATGAATTAAAAACCAGCTTAAAAAAAACTCTGTGAGCGAGCAGTTCCTCTGGATTTAAATGATTCATGCTGAAGCAGCTGGTCTCCTGGAGAACAGAGACTTGGGAACCAAAGCGGAGCTCATGATGTCTTGAATTATGGTCACGTGTGTTGATTTGGTTATTGTTTCAAGGGTTCATTGTTGGAGACGCCATCTTGGACTCATCAAGTCCTCCACAGCGCTCCTGACAACAACACGGTCGATGTTGCATAAGCAGCTTCTGCTGTTCCCTTGGTTCATGTTTTTCTGTTTGTCTCCTGAAATGAAGGCGGAGTGGAGTGGAGCAGATGTCACAGCTGATCAGACCGGCGTTCAGATCTGTACAGCTCACATCCAAACCCCCAAAGCCTCATTTTTCACCTCAGATATCTGGTCTTCTCCTGTTATCGTATGGTTATTCAGGCCAAGACTAACAGGCAGCATCTTTGATAAAACACGTGAAGCCTCCACATTGAGGTCCAGCTCAAGATTTCAGCTCCTATTAAAAACCTTTCAGGATTAGACCTCAGAGAGAAATCTACAGTCTACGTCAGGTTTTTCCGATCTGTTAATGTAAAAGTCGTGAAAATAGGATGACAATGGACTACGACAAACGATCTAAAGTTCGGCTAAGCTCCACTAAAAATGATTCCTACACAGCGATTTACGTCTAAAACTACGAAGCCTTTGGAAAACGGTTAAGAACTGCAGTTCCTCAAGCGACCACTTGGGGCTGGCTGCAGAAACACCAGAGGCCGCCTCTTTACCTCATCTGAGTTAAAAATCCCCAACATGGCAATGATCGGATGTGACGTCCCAGTCTAAACCTACATCCCAATAAATGACTGAATGAGTAAAAATGTTCATAGTTTTACTCTTTTGTCTTAAAGGAGCAGTGAGGCAGTCACATGTCCTCATTAATATGACGTCCTGTTCATAGACACCCAGCTAAAATTAAAGCTGTTCCAGTTTCAGCCATGAGGACAAAACATGTAAAAATATCTTTAAGAAAACACAACCTTCCTGCTTGATGACTTTCTCCTGCTGCTATAACTGTAGGTCATAAAGAGGCTTTAAGATCAGATCAGATCAGATCAGATAAGATCAGATAAGATCAGATCAGATCAGATCAGATCAGATAAGATAGGTACTTCATTTGTCCCAAGCTGGAAAATTCTTTTGTAGCAGCAGCAAACAGAATCTAAAATATAAAAAATATATAAAATCACTGTACATAAAATGACAATATGAAGGAAATACAAAAAATATAAACAGTAACTACAACAAAATGTGCAAAAACATGTGGTTTGTTTTGGAATACTTGATAAATAAATAAGTAAAAGCAGCAACAAACTTCAGAGGTGATAGGTGACAATTACTATGACTTTAAACACCACAGTATCAAAATCTGTGAAAAACTCCTTACTGTGCCTTTAACTTGCAGCAGCCAAGAGGCAGAAACAACTTTTCTAAACTACAACAACTGTGTTTTTTTTAATGGCAGAATACTTTGAGCAAGAAAAAAATCCTAATCTTATTTCTAGTTTGCTAATAAATAAATAAATAAATGAATAAAATGCAGCTGTTTAAAATGTGAGGGAGTTATTCAGCTGCTGTTCCTCTCTATTAATGATTCATCAGGAGGATCCAAATTTAGGTTTGGAGTGAAACGCTGAAACTATGAGATGGGTTTGAGAGAAATGATGAAGATTTAACTAAAATGATGCAGAAATGTGTCCAACCTGTTGAACCCTTAAAGAGACAGTACAGAGAGACGGATACAAACAGACCTTTGACTGGTGTCAACACAACAACACGAAGTTAAATCATCCCTCACCGAGCTCCAGGAAACACGTCCAAATAAAAGTCTGCTGGAGTGATCTGTCTTAAGGTGGAATCTTACATTACTCTCTGATCCCGTCGGGTTTTGCCACTTTTTGTTAGTTCAGTGTTTCCTTCACCATCACTGGAGACCTGCCACAACTAAACACACACAGCTCAAAACTAGAACCACAGCGACGGCACAGAAGAGATCCAGACGCTGACAGAGAGCAGAGTTACGTCAGAACAAACAGACATTACGTTAGAAACACACCGACACACCGCCAACACCGCCTTAATGCTTCCATATCTGCATATCTGAGTCTGACCTGCTGGAGTGGCTCTCCTCTGCACCGCTGAACCGCTTCCAGAGTGTGTGGACTCGCCCTCGCTGTGGAGGGGCAGAGAGTTGTGGACAGTCCCAGAGCTGCAGCGCCTCTGTCTCATCTCTGCTCTTTATGCAAACAGCTCTTATACTGGCTGGCTGAGTCCCAGCACACACACACACACACACACACACACACACACACACACACACACACACACACACACACTCGCAGACTCTCAGGAGCTCTTAGACTGATACACAGAGCGCACAGACACTGGCTCTGGGTTTTATCACATGCTGGACTTCAGCCAATGGAGAGAAGTTTGTTTTTGACTACAAAAAACAAGACGTAAAAACTTCTGTGTTCAGATGCAGTTCCTCAAGTGTCCACTTGGGGTTGGCTGTGAGAGCACCAGAAACCACATCCACACCCATTCAGAAGAGACCATCTTTATATAGTTCCATGATCTGAAGCCAGTCTGTGGTGTGAATCTGCAGCATGTGTTCACTGTAAACACAGCAGCTCAGAGTGTTTGAGACGTTTGTATGAACGTCCCCTCAAACTAGACCCACATTTGACAGGAGGGTCTCAGTTTGGACTCCAGTCATGAAGGTGTGTGACGTTCAGGAGGGCCCCAGTAAAAATGTGTTAATCCACGAGCCACCTGATTACAGACGTAACCCGGCAGGTGTGTCTGATATCTCAGGGGGTGTGGCTTGTCAGGTGCTGAGCCTTCCAGCCAATCAGAGCTCAGGATGACTCCTCTTCAACTCCTCAGCACACGTCGTAAAGCTGAAATCCAGCCAAAGGTCGTGACCCCGGGGGTCACACCCAGCACCGACCCCGTCAGTCAAATTAGAGCGTGAAGGCATGAATGTATTTGTCACCCTGCGTGGAGCGCGGCCACATTAGTGTCGTGTTACACCCTTAATCAAGCTAACTATTCTTCCATCACACACACACACACACACACACACACAAACACACACACACACACAACGGGTGTTTCTATTTAAATTAGACGCCTCAAGCGTTTGATAAATCCATGAAATGTTTCAGTACACTGTAAAAAACCTAAACCTAAGTGTGTTTGTGGAATAATTCATGGATATAATGTTTATCTACCAATCACATCACATCACTGATTAACACTGATACCAACTCAGAGGAGGAAACAGAAACTACGTTTAACTACTCATTTGGATGTTTGTTTTAGCAGGATGAACAAATTCACAACAAACTATAAAAAAAATCAAGTTAACCACAAAACAAACTATCATCAAACTTCGGTTTCATTTCAGGAACTGGATTTTTTCAGCTTGCATCAGTCAGCAGTGCAGCACGTTGAAATGTGCAGTATCATTTCACCCAGCATGACTTTTCCCAACATGTTAGACTTTTGTTTTGGAGTTCTTCTGGATTTGTTGGCAGCCTGTTATTCACCGGGTTGTTCTAGATGTGTCCGTTTATTCCAGAAACAGAAATATCATCAAGTGTTTGTCTTTATTTTTGGTGAAATATTTCTTATATTAGACTTAATGTGATCCACGTTCAGCGGACAAGTCCAGAAAAAAAGTCTCATTCTAAAGTATTAATGGACAAAAATCGATGCTTGTTTTGCTTCTTAAGAGTAGATAAATTCTGCCGTTGGGAAAGAAAAATGTACATGTACAGATATTTTTTAAACATTGAGGAATTATTTTTAATAAAACAAGCAAACTAGCAAATAATGTTTGTATACACTTCAAAAAACAAGAGACAAAAAGATCTTAATCTGTCATTTCAAAAAACAGGAGCAACATGAAGGGAGTTACAGAGTTACTCAGTTCTACAGTCCCTCTGTGTTTCTTAAAGAGACAGTAGCTTAAAGTTTCAGGTGAATGAGGCTGAAATTAAGTCTGATACTAAAAATAAAACACAAAGACCTGCTTTGATTTCAGTTTTTACAGTGTACTGATGATAACAGTGGAATAATACTGTTTAAGAAAGACAAATAATTCCTGAAAAATGCTCCAAACTGTTGTGACAGTTCAGTTTCAGGGTGTCCTGAAGATGTATTCAACAGTTCCTGTGAGTTTAATAATCAGACACACACTCCTCCTGCTCCTCCTGCTCCTCCTGCTCCTCCTGCTCCACCTGCTCTGAGCTGATTTCAGTCCGGTTTAAGTTGACAGTACTGCTGTTTGAATGTCTGGTTGTTGTTTGGTGTGTTTCATGGAGGCTGTAATAAGTATCCGGACGCTCTGCTTTCTTTGATACCTCCAGGATTTTGCGCATCGTTTCAGTTTAATTACGCTGAATAAAAACGACACTCGGTCTGCAGGGAGCTCTGGCTCTGCCATCACCTCCTCATGAATCTTGTAGTTTCTTCTGAAAAAGTCATCTCTGTTATCCCACTCATGATGCAGTTAAATAACAGGGTTAGCTACGGGGTTAGCTCTGGTCTGATTGGTCGATTGACTTCACATGGAGCAGACTGAGTCTGAGCGGGTGACACGAGGCAGCCAGTCCGAGTCTCTTTAAACCTTTTTGAGTATCTTAAAAATATCCGAGAGGAGCCGCCTCTTACCTAACAAGCCCTCCCAGCCGGGTGTAACCTCTGTGGACCACGCTCCGGCAGCGTCCGGTCATCCTGTGGGTGAACTCCCTGCTCTGCTTTATTCTTTGAAATAATTCAGCCTGAGCAGCGTTTGCTCTCTCTCCTCCATCATCAGACTAAACTCATCAAAGCTCTCAGCCCGGGCCCCGGGGCCCCGGGCCCTTATCGCCTTACATCAGTGTGTGTGGACATTTGTCACCCGGCGTGTTAAAATTAGGACTTTCTTCACAGCTGCAGACTTATCATTGCTTAGCACTCCACTGCTGCTTCACGCTCCCTGCTGGTTCACATGATGAAGGAGGTATTTTCATCTAACGCACATTTAAAGTCAGGGTTGGTGATCAGATTCAGACTTCCTGTCCTCCTGGTTAAAATGATCTTTATGATGTCGATCAATCCATGATGTGTTCTTAAAGCAGAGTGAAAAATATCTGCTGTCTACAGCAGGAGGAAACCTGGAAACACCAACCAATCCCAGCCTTTAGGATCCAGTTTATTAAACCAATCAGATCCCGTCCTGCTCTTCTGCCCGCCTCCTGTGTGTACATTTCTCACGGTTTTGGAGGAGCTCTGAGGCTAAACCGAGTCCTGAGGAGATGCTACATTCAAATTCATGCTAGTTTTCAGAGGCTACCAACCCTGACTTTAAATCTAAAACAATCACATGAGTTCATCATAGTCAGTCTTTCCTGTAAGTCACTGATGTATATCTGCTAACACTCCTGGTTTGTAACTCGTTCTCCTGCTGATCTCCTGGTTTTTCTTGTTGATGCTAATTTTGAGGATTTGTTTATTATTCACTCTTTAAATCAGATCATAGATGTTTGCAGTGAGGAGGATGTTTTGTCTGCACGCTGTGGGACTTTAACGGTCACACTGCGGACCAGAACTGTGAAAGCTCAGCGGCTCAGCGGCTCAGCTCTGTGAGAAGATCTGAAGTGTTCGTGTCGTTTCGTGCTTCAACACAAACCTGCAGTGGCTCATGTCATTATCTTTCTGTAACGAGGAGGAGCTCCTGTCTGGAATGCATCGTGGTTCCACTGACTCTGACAGATGCTCGCTCGCCCTCTCTCTCTTTGTGTTTAGATGTGAAAGTGCCTGATTTTCGGGGACCAGCAGTTTTAATGTGACAATCAGAGAGACGAGCGTGAAGGAGGAAGTTTCTTTTCAACAGGTGCAGAAACAGGAGCCTGAGTCCACACACAGGCTGCAGGGAGGCCGGCTCAGAGCTTCACTCTGCAGGCCTGGAGCATGCAGCTCTGAGCCAGGCTGACAGAGGACGCACCCCGGCCGCTTTTCTGACACTTGTCAAAGAGTTATTTTTATCCCGTCACGGTGAGAAAGACAAGAGCCCGGCTCAAATCCCCAATTAAAGCGGCTGGAACAGAACAACAGCGAGGGGATCACAGAGCGTGAGCGTGTCTTTGCACTGAGTGTTTTCAGTGTGAGTGTGTGTGAGCTCAAACTGTTAAAAGTGTGTTCCAGTGGGGTTGTGTGTTTCTTTTTTTATGAGCTTCTGGCACCTGCTGCAGTGAGACGGCCCCTGAGACCTCCTGCATGCAAGCGGCAAATATTAAAAGGTTTGCTGGCAGAGCAGCTGTCGGCTGCAGAGCTGGAAAACAAAGGACTCCCGGTCTTTCCCCTCTGGGTTTGTCCAGGAAAGAGCTAGTAAACGAGACCACGTCAGGAGCCAAAACCAGGTCCAGCAAAGTGTTTGAAATGCAAGAGAGAGAGATAGAGAGAGAGAGAGAGAGAGAGAGAGAGAGCACAACCAGTATCAGGTCCACAAACAGGAGTAAAATAAAGTCTGTGTCATCAGCCCACACTGATCCAAACTCATGAGACAAATGAAAGAGAGACGGCCGACATCAGCTGGACTGCAGGTCCGGCTCTCAGCCGCTTCAAACAAAACAAACTCAAACAGCATCAGCTCCCAGTGCCAAGACTGGAAAACTGGAGCAACTGGTGGACAAACTGGACGTCCGACGTGTCCGCCACGGTCAGATTTCTTCATTTAAAACCACGTTACCATCCGGCTGTCTCACCAGTCCTTCTTGATTCCGATTGGTTAAAACTTCTTGTCAACTTTTATTAACCTCACAACTTCTGATACAAACTAAACTCTTTTCAGTGGATTGATTTGACGTGATTCGCTTGTTGGAAAAACCGTTAGCTTCTGTTGGTAAACAACGTGGCTAGAACTGCTTGCTTCCATTAGCATCATATTATTATTGTCACTACAATCATCAGCTGCCATCGGTATGCAATGAAATCAAAGTTTTAGCTTTAATTAGCATCATGTTGGTAAACAACGTGTCTGTTAGTTTCTGTTAGCATCATATTGCAAAACAAAGGGGCTAAAAACATTAGCATGATAATAGTAAACAATGTGGCTTCAAGCATTAGCATCATGGTGATAAACAATGTGGCAATGTGGCTATCCAATCATTAGCATCCATTAACATCCTGTTGGGGAAAAAAGGAGCTAAAACTGTTAGCTTCCACTAGCATCATACTGGTATATCATGTTGTTAAATTCATTAGCTTCATTAGCTTCAGATAAGCATACCTGCCTACTGGGCTTTGACAAAGGGAGGTAAACCATGAAGGTAAACAGTGCGGCTCACACAGGTGGCAGCATGTTGTACCTTCTGCAGTGGGCTCAGAGCGAATGACAGGTGAAAACTGAACATCTGTTATCATGTAACTCTGCTTCTTACTGCTACACTATAATCTTCATGGAATTCACGTCCTTATTATATAACATCAGCGCTCATTATATAAACATCCAGAGGACTGTGAAGGTCGAACAGGGAACGACTCATTTTTTAAAAAGCTGAGAGGGAAACTCGACGTGCGATCACCGAATGAAGGTTTGTGTGGCTGAGCGATGAGCTCAGCGTGTGGGGGAAGAGATAAAGAAATGTGTGTGTGTGTGTGTGTGTGACCGTGAGCTCGCCTCCGTCACAAAAAGGATTATATTAATTGTTTCCCTCTGTGCCTCAACACTGGCACAGATTTATTTGATCTGGGTGCTGTGAGTCGTTCTGGTTCTGTCGGAGGGAAATCAGGCGGATTTTGTTTTTTTCAGTGACCTGATGAGAGTCCACAGAGCAGTACACACTGAGGTAAAGGTAAGGAGGCGGGCCTTTAGCTTCTTTGACCACCTGTCAGTCAAGTCAGCCATACTCTTATATGGGCAAAACTCCTTCGTTTAATAACTTTGACATAAGTCATTTTAAATCAGGCGTGTGCTGATGAAGAACAGGTTTCAACTCGTCAAATTTCAGACTTTTAAAAAGACTTTTTTAAACCAAATGAAAACAACTTGGGACCCATTTCACATCCGAACCGGTAAAAAACTACAAAAGACATGAAGGAAAATCAAAGGCAGAGGATTACTCACAGAGTATCTGAATTTACTGACAGCTCTGCTGTAACCGTAGCCTGTGCGCTGTAACACACCGCGGTGAGCACACAGCACACCGGGCTGCACAGGTGCCACAGTTCTGCTTCACAGGTACGTGAAAGCATCCTCAAAACTCTGATCATTAAAAAGCCAGACTAAAGTTAACAGATTTGATTTAAATAAAAGTAACGTTAAAACATTTTAAAGACTTTTCCAAATCTTATTTAAGACGATTTTAAGAGAATTTTAGACATTTTAAAGCTCTGAATTCAAATGATTGGATTTTAGACTTTTTAAGAACCCACAGAAACCCTGAAGAAACGAACTCTTCAGACTCAAACTGCTTTTTGAATCAGGCAGTAAACATGTTTGTTTCTGCTGTAAAGATCACCTCCTTTCACTTTATCTGTTTGTGGTTTCTGGTGTTTGGACAGCAGCCTCCAGTGGACGCTGGAGGAACTGCAGCTTCCAACACTTCTTCATATTTTCAGACAGGAAGTTGATGCTTGAGCGTAATCTGCACTGTCCCACTGCTCATGTCTCATTTTTCCATCTTTTTCTCTACATTTTCAGGATGTGAGACGCTCACCACCAGAGACCGGGTGGCAATAATTTGTTTAGATGCAACCAAAAATGAAAACACGGTTTCTTTTTTCTGATTTGTAGTTATGTTTTCTCATTCGTCACGGAGTTTTGCACCTCAGGACCACCGTAGCTTACATCAGCGTTCATGGTTTGTGTGATTTAATGACTTGAAATGTAAGATTCATCCTTTTCTCAGTTTTTTTTGGTTGTTGTTTGTTGCCGTCACTGGTTGCACTTTCACATCCAGTTCACCTTCAGGAAAACCTGAATGAGGATCAAAGTTTTCTCCCCTCACTGCTCCAAACTTCATTTCTTGGATCATGGTCCCTCTTGTGTTCAGTTAAGCAGACGGTCACACTGATAAACATAAAAAGGACAGAGGTGATTTCCTGAAGGAGTCAGAGTGAATGAGAGAGAGATTGAAGAGAGGAACAGATGCAGTCGGTGCTGATGTGTTTGTGACCCACTTCCACTCCATCATGGCTGGAAACACTCAGAGAGCCATGGACTCTCTGGTTCCAGGCTCTGCGTTGGTTCCATCACCCGTCTGTGGTTCCTCACTCTGACCAGCAGAGGGTTAAAGCTCGCTGCCACATCACTCAGAGTGCACCGTCTGCAATTTTAATAATAGAACAAATAAATGAGGGAAGGGAATTAGTCTCAGCACAGCGCCAATGTGATGTGACAAATTAGGTCGTCTCGGCTAACAGCCGCGATGTGTCGGATCCATAGTATGCACATCATGAGAGGAGGAGAGGGGGAGAGGAGGAAAGGAGAGGAGAGGAGAGGAGGAGAGGAGGGGAGGAGAGGTTTTGGTTTTAAAACACCCTTTATTTTCCAGTCAAAAAATAATGAAAATCCAACACATGACAGTGTGTAACCTTTGCCCAATAAAAAAAAAGAAAATAAATCCTAAATCACACCATCAAAACAAAACAAAGCACACAAAAAGGTGTTCATGTTAGAGAAAATCAGTCACTTATGATCAGTTCTCCATTTTCTCCAATGGAACAGAGAACTCCCCTCAGGGCCCATGTTCGACTGAAAGTCTGCAGCTCATCTGTCATTTTATAAAACAAAAATTCAATTTTCAGTCGAGCCTTCAGCAAACCCTTCAGTACCGGCACCGGCTGCACACTACCAACTCCAAGGGTCTGGTTTTTCCTTGTTAGCCAGATGGCTAACTTGGCAGAACCAGAAATAAAATTCATCAGAGTGTGCACTCTTTTCTTTTTGGCGCTGTACTTCGGGCCAAAAACAAACAAAGGAAAAGAAAACTGTTCCCCGAGAGCCTGAAACCAAGATTTTAAAAGCTCAAACAGAGCCACCAGCCGAGGACACTGGACAAATAAATGAAAAACTGTTTCAGTCTCAGAACAAAACCCACACTCTTCCCCCTGCTCCGGATCAAGGTGTGCTCTGTATCTGTTTGTGGCTATCGCCCCATGTACCACCCTCCACTGGAGGTCTGCTGTCCGCTTTTCAATGGGCAGCTTGTACAGGGACCGCCAGCTGCCTCTAGGGGAGATGTCTGGGCCAAGAAACTCAGTCCACCTCGACTCCTTCAGCCCAGCCAGAGAGCGCAGGTGCAGGACCTTCACGCAGCTCTGGTAGACTGCCCTCTTACCAGTGTCCTGAAAAACACCCAACTGTGGAGTTTTAAAAGAGAGCAGCTGCCCCCCTCCTTCCTGCCACTCCCCAACAGCAGGTGAGACAGCCAGAGAAGGGAAACTGTACTCTATCCCTTCAGTCCACAGCTCACAATGAGCACAGTCCATTGCAAAAGTTCTTAAAGGTGGTGACAGGGCGGCACAAACCTCCTCCACCACATTGCTCAGCAGCCTCGCAGACGTGATGCCGCTTCGCTCCCTCAGGGCATCCAGAGAAGTCCGTGCCCTCATCAGGTGCCCCAGTTTTGTGCAGCCAGCCTCTCTGAGGTTAGCCCTCAGACTGGCAGACTGCAGTGTACGTGTATTGAGGAAACCATTAAAGAACAGAGGCTCCTCAAAAATCCACATACCCGGGGTCCCGGCTGTAACTCGGGAGATGACGAAAACCTCCCAGGCCTGAACCACAGAGCTGTAGAAAGTTGTAGTCCCTACCAGGTCCACAGCCTTGGGTTGCAGCAAGAAAAGCTGTTTATCATAGCCCAACCTGCCGGCTCTCCTTAGCAACAGGCGAGCCGTATCCAGCCAGCTTGGGCCACAGTCATAGAGGAGCCTCTGAACAGTCTGCAGTCTGAAAGAGGCAATTTTTGCATGGATGTTTATCAGCCCTTGCCCTCCTTCATCCACAGGAAGGTACAGGACTGCAGCTCGGACCCAGTGTCTGCCGGACCAGAAGAAATCCACAAGGGTCCTTTGGATGTCTTCAATCAGGCCTGGTGGTGGTGTTAGAGGGACCAGTCTGTGCCAAAGAGTCGAGGCAACCAAGTTGTTTGCCACCAGGACTCTCCCCCTGTAAGACAACTGCGGTAGCAACCATTTCCATTTAGACAACCGAGCACACACTTCTTCCTTCACACCCTCCCAGTTCTTCGACTGAAAAGCCTCGTTCCCTAAAAAAACCCCTAATACTTTCAGGCCCTCTTTTCCCCATTCCAGCCCCCCAGGCAGACTGGGCACTGCCTGACCCCTCCACTGCCCAACCAGCAGAGCCCTACTCTTTGCCCAGTTCACCCGTGCAGATGAGGCCCCCTCATACAGGGACAGGGCGTCCCACAAACTCTGAACATCCCCCTGGCTGGTGATAAAAACATTTACGTCATCTGCATAAGCAGAGACCACAGGAGGACGCTCAGTGAGAGCAGGACCCGGCAGCGACAGGCCGCTGAGACGACCCCTCAGCCTGCACAGCAAGGGCTCAATGGCGATACTATAAAGCTGACCCGATATGGGACAACCCTGCCGGATCCCACGCTGCACAGGGATGGGCCGACTCAGCCCTGACCCCACTTTCACCAAACACTGTGCTCCCCTGTACAACAAGCTTATCAAAGACATAAAACCATCACCAAAACCAAAACCCTTAAGTGCAGAAAACAAATAACCGTGATCCACCCTGTCAAACGCCTTCTCCTGATCAAGTGACAAAATCCCCGTGTTCACATTATAAACTTTACACAAATAAATAGCATCCCGGATCAGAAAAATATTGTCCATTATATTCCTTTCTGGTATGCAATAACTCTGATCGCTATTGATGATGATACCAAGAACACTGTTCAGTCTGTTAGCCAAGGCTCTAGACAGAACCTTATAATCCGTGCAGAGAAGGGCCACGGGCCTCCAGTTCTTAAGAAGCGCCAGGTCTCCTTTCTTTGGCAGGAGTGAAAGAACTGCCCGCTGGCAGGAAACAGGAAGAGATCCTGTGCGGCAGCACTCCATCAAAACCGCATGGAGATCCGGTCCCAAAGTGTCCCAGAAATGTTTTAAAAAGTCACTGGATAGACCATCAATCCCAGGAGCTCTCCCAGAAGCCATCTGGTTGACGGCAGTGGTCAGCTCATCCAGAGTGAGCTCAGAGTCCAGGGCATCCTTCTCCTCTGGGCTGAGCTGAGGGAGCTCCTGCAGCAGCTCCTCCTGACACTCCTTACGACAGTTTTCTGCCGCAAAGAGGTCAGTGTAAAAATCCACCGCGTGGCGCCTCATCTCCTCAGGGCTTGTGGTCAACCTGCCGTCTGGGAGCTTCAGGCAGGTCATTAGTTTTTTCTGTGCCACTGATTTTTCAAGATTGAAAAAAAAGGAGCTAGGAGCGTCCATATCCTTCAGCTGAAGGAAACGAGCCCTCACCAGCGCTCCCTTCACTCTCTCCTGCAGCAAAGCACTTAGTTCTTTCTTTTTTTCACACAATAGAGGACCCATGCTTTGATTTGGGTCTCTGTGCAGACCTTCTTCAATGTTTTTAATGCAAGCTTCCAGCTCTGTTACTGCAGCCTTTATTCTGGCAGTGGAGTTCGATGTGAACTGTTGACAAAAAACACGAATTTGCACCTTGCCAACATCCCACCACAGCTTCAGAGAGCTGAAGCCAGATTTTTTAGTCCGCCACTTCTGCCAGAAATACTTAAAATTCTGACAGAAGTTGCTGTCTTGCAGCAGTTTATTATTAAAACACCAGTAAGTTTTAATTCTTTCACCTGGTGAAATTACAAACTCAGAAGTTACCAGATGGTGGTCTGAAAAACCAACTGGGCATATGCTGCTACAGAGCAGCCTGGAGTTAAGGCAGGAAGACATGTAGAGCCTATCAAGCCTGGCAGCACTCACCCAGT
Organism: Labroides dimidiatus; assembly: GCA_030710495.1. Taxonomy (NCBI): domain Eukaryota; kingdom Metazoa; phylum Chordata; class Actinopteri; order Labriformes; family Labridae; genus Labroides; species Labroides dimidiatus. Next base: position 1,344,647 of record CM061148.1, read on the forward strand.
TATTACAGACCCTGACCCATGAAAACTGTCTTGTGTGTGGATGTTTGATCCTCCATGTGTCCAGCAGGCTGAGCTGTGTTGTGATGTTTTTCAAGCTACGTGATGATTGTGGATGTGGTTCCTCATGTGTCCTGTCTAAAGTGAAGTCCAGTGTGCAGTTAAAATCCCCACCCATGATGAGCTGGTCATTGTTAAAGCTCTGCAGCTTATTTCCCAGCTCACTGAAGAAATTAACTCTATCTGAGCCCTGGTTTGGTGCATAGATATTTATAAACACAAAAACAGAGCTCTGAATTTCTGCTCTAACAATGAGAGCCCGACCCTTCACCACCTCTACTGAAGATAAAACCATAA
>CM061148.1:1350000-1377500 GCA_030710495.1 Labroides dimidiatus
ACGCTAACTCCAACACGCTTACTCCAACACGCTTACTCCAACATGCTAACTCCAACACGCTAACTCCAACACGCTTACTCCAACACGCTTACTCCAACATGCTAACTCCAACATGCTAACTCCAACACACTTACTCCAAACAAAAACAAACACACATCACGAATGGAGTCACCACAATAACTGCTGTCCACCATGACACCAAGACTGGAAACGGTTTTACATGAGGACTAAAAATGGGACAACGGTTCAGTCAGACTTTAGTCATCAGTGTTCCAACTCTTCAGGAAGTTAATTTGCTATTGGCTGTCCTAGAAGTTGCAAAATGATGTCATCGCTAATTTGCATAATCAGACACTTGCACGAAATGGTCATGAACGTTGTAGAAAGCCTGTTTAAAAAACCCTGTAAACCTGTTTGACCCTCCTCCTTCATCCAGGACCAGCAAGACTGACGGTGATTTATTTACACTCATAAATTTCCTGATACATCCCACCCTGGGATCTGCCAGCGGCAGGTTCGCACATTTGCGATTTATTTGCATACAGTCACCTGTTCTGGCTGCAGCTGGGAGGGACTGCTGCAGGAGCAAGAGGACTTGTCTGCCTGTGAGTGGTCTGGAACGGGGTAGTGGTCTACGGCAGTGAGTCACAAAGTCACAAGATCTGTCACTAGTTGCTTTTAGATAAAGAGTTGCCAGAGGGGTCAAAATTACGACAAAACTGCCAAGTTGGCAACCCTGTAGAATAGAATAGAATAGAATAGAATAGAATAGAATAGAATAGAATAGAATAGAATAGCCCCCACAGGGAACTTCAGGAATGGACGGGTATGGAATGGAAATGATATTGGAAACTTGGGAATCCTGAAATGACACTGCCTCTATTCATGTGGAGAAAAAAAAACATACTTGATAACCCAACAGGTAACACCTCACATTAGCACTTAGCTTAGCACTAGATATCTTCATATTTGCCCTGTTTAGAGGGATTTGTTGGGACACCATGCCTTGATGGTGGTCTGGAACACCGAGGGGGGTTTATTTCTAGAAGGTGCTGAGTGAGGTCATAGATCCCTCCATCAGGTAATGTTAGTCAGGTCGTTGTTCAGAGTTGGTGTTAGCTGTTGAGTTCCATTAGCTCATTGCTTGTCAGATTTGTAGCTGTAACATAAAGTGCTGCTCTGTTGCTGAACCGGCACAGTGCGAACACCTTGACCAATCAGCAGGAGCTATTTTCTGGTCTTTACATTTCCTGGTTACATAACTGTGACATCATCACATCAGTTAATTTCAGTTATTTATTTGATCATTTCAGAGCTCTGCTCAGGCTGGGTCGCCTCTTCAGAGACCTCTCCTCCTCCTCCTCCTCCTCCTCCTCCTCCTCCTCCTCCTCCTCCTCCTCCTCATCACCTGAACGGCTTCAGGGAGCGGACAGAGCATCACTGAACATGAAGCCACTCTGAGCTTTTCCATTTGATGTTCTCCTCTGCTGTGGAGACTCATGATGTTTCCAGCGGTAACCACAGAAGGACGGCTGGTATCTTTGTCCAAGAACTGGATCACATATTAAAGTCACATTCTGCTGTTTTTCTTGTTGATCTTCCTGCAGGTTCATCAGGTAAACATGAGCTGCACCCACCTGCTCTTAATCTCCCAGAAAACTGCTGACAGGTGGAACTAACAGATCACCACCTACAGGAGATCAATCTTCATCAGCTTTACTGTGGAGGACAAAGCTCACACACACACACACACACACACACACACACACACACACACACACACACACACACACTGACTGATGGACAGGTAATCTATGGAGAGAGCTCGAACAGGCCTGAGCCTCTGTTGATTTTCGAGGCTTTCCAGACTCACTGTTTCCTGATCACATCCAACCACCTCAGAATGATTTACTCCACCACAGCGTCTTAAACCTTCTTTATCAAAGCTTCAAGGTGTTCCCTCTCTTCTGCTCCGACTCCAGACTCAGTCCGCTTTAATTCATGAACAGGTTTTACCTGACGGTCCTGGTAAAACATTCCAGGGAACTCCATCCTTCCTGTGGCTCACTGTTTGTCTGTGTTTCCACCACAGGCTGAGGACACAGATGATGTAAATCAGGCCGGTGGTGTTTGGAGACAAAATAAAAGTTGTCGCAACACACTGCCAGACCAGCAGAGGGCAGTAAGACAACGAGAAAGGCCGTTCAGCAAAGATGAAACCATACGTGTTCTGTTATTAGGGGGATCTCAAGGGTGGACCAGTTACCCCAGAACTAAATTAAGATCCTGGTCCCTGTGATCAAAGAGTACATAGTTCCTGAAGGACGACCATCCTACATTCAAAGCTGAGCCTGTAACCAGAGCGTACAGTAACTGTGGGTAAAGACGGCAGAACAAGATATGTAATAAATTCAAACTCAGGATCTGTTTCCCTCGTCTCCAAGAGGTGTTCAATTATTTATGTCTGTACAGATCTTCAGGCGGAAACACTTTCATAACTCCTCAGAATAAAGAACGGGACAAACTGCGTCTGTCCTACATGTCCTCATGACTCATATAAGACAGAGAGCCTGTACGATAACACAGCATGGACAGAACAAACTGGAAAGGACACGCGCGCAGCTCAGAGAGGGAGGCTGAGCCTGAAAGAAAACATGCAGCATGAAAGAGAGCTGTTAAAGAAAAGATGCCTCTTTAAGGCCAAACAACAAAAGTCCTCTGCAGACAGACGGGCCCCGGGGCCAGTGGCATTCAGCTCCACATTCATGCCCCCAAAACATTTCTGCAGCAACAGAGAACATCTGATCTTTCTTTTCATCTACAAAAAAAAAAAGACTGCATGGCCTCCAGAGCGCTTTATGTACTTTGGGTTCAGAAAAGCGATGCATCACAGAAAGACGTGTGCAAAACCTCCGAAAGCACTTCAAGTCAAGGGCAAGAAAACCAAAGAACCAGAGCTCCCCTGGAGAAAGAGAAGGCTGCGACGCTTCTCCTCAGAAAAACAAGACGAGTGGTGCGTCTAACGGCGTGTTAATCTCAGACTGAAACACGGCGCTCGCTGTGTGAGAGCTCCGGGCTCACACATCTTCCACTATCAGGCGGATATTAATGTGCTGCAGTTGGAGAGGAATCAAAACTGCAGTGAAGTCCTCTGCCAGTTTTCTCATTTCTGCTAATGGGAGGATAAATATGCAGGCAGCATATGGCTGTTTGAAGTCAGACGTTTTGGAAACAATATTCACAAGACTGAGTCATCTACAGCCAGAACTTTTACTACGCTGACACGTTGAAGCATGAAGGATCCATCCAACACTGAGAGACGTAATCAGACCCTTACATGGTGAGAGGACCGGGGGTTACACACACACACACACACACTCGATCTCATATCTGCTCTCTAAAGCAGCGAGCCGGCTGCTTCCAGCGCCGTCTCCCTGCCAGCTCATCAAACACGGAGGCTCCTTCAGTGGCTTCAGAAATAAAGCTTCATTCTGACTCCGTGCTGCCAAATCTGTCTTTCACTCTGCTTTAATAAGGTTTTTAAGATTCACAGCTTTAAGGCCGTTTAGTGACCTACTGTAGGGGCGCGTCGCTCAAAGGGTTGGAAACCTTTTCACCTCTGAGTCCCTTAAAGATCAAATCAATCCAACATTCCAAGAACGACAGACTGAACGGACAGTGTGGCTCCACCTTCAACCACTGAACGGTTAAGAGGCCAAAAAAAACCTCCATCACAGGCGCCGCCACTGTGCAGTCAGAGTCTCAAGGTATACATAGAAGTATATATATATGTATATATATTGTTCTGTGGTCTAATCTCTTCTTAACTCTCCATCCTGACTTTTTTAACTGTTCCTGAAAAAAACTACAGAAGAACAGCAGCTGTCAATCATCCTTAAACGAGACGTAAAACCTGTTTTTAACCTCTAATAATTAAAGGAAAAGAAACATTTCACACAAAAGAGGACCTGAACACAAAGCAGCCCAATAATATCTAAATATCACCACAGCATACAGAGGAGAGAAACGTTTCTATGAGGTGTGATAATTTATTCAAGTTTGACCACAGCCCATCTGGAATGAATAGAGAGACAGAGTTTATGAGCTATACTGCAGCCAGCCACCAGGGGGAGCAGTTATATATATATATATATATATATATATATATATATATATATATATATATATATATATATATATAAAACTCACTGAGTTATTAAAAAATCCTTTTTAGATCCAAATTAGTTGATGACATCATAACTTTTACAGCAGCCAATAGCTACTATCCTTGCTGAGGAGTTGGTAACAATCAAACATCACATTAAAAACATTTTGTTGAAGCTTCTGAGACGAGCAGTTTCCAGTGTTTGTTTTTCAGATCCTCACAGCAACGTAAAGATTTCAGGATTAAACCTCAGAGAGAGCGTCAGCTCACAGTTTGTTCTCCAACTTGTTTTAATTTATCAAAGTTTACAAAGTTTGGTCATTGTGGGGGGCTGTAGCTGAACCCCAAACTGTGTTAGCAATGGTCCAGCACAGCCACTAGGTCACAAGCCAGTGTTTGAATCGTCGTCAGTCCCAAATAAACAAGCAGGCAGAAACAACCAATGGGCTGTGGGGACCTCTTAAAGAGAAGCTGAAGAGTCGTCGTCGTCGTCGTGGTTACATCACATGAGCTCATCGCTCTGAACCCTGACGAATCATCTGAACAAAGAAGAAAGAGCTGAACTCTTTCATTTACTTCCACAACAAACGAGACACAGCCGCACTACACTGGGTGCTGGTGCTCATGGGAAATGTAGTCCTTAACTCAGAGAACACAACATGAAAACTCCCTACGGTGCCTTTAAAGTCTACAGATAGGCGTTGATGGAGAGATGTTTGCAGTCTGGAGCAGCTGAGGGGTTGATGCTTTGATGCTTTGCTCTCAGGCACCTTGGCAACATCTCCAGCTATCACCCCAGTTTGGAGACTTGGTCTGTAACATAAGGACTTGAACTGGGGACCCTTTGTTTACAGAGTCCCTCCTGCCATCCAAACCCTGCTAATCCAAGCCGGAGCTGCAGAGGAACAGAGGAGCTTTGGTTCATGGCTGCATGAAGACACCAGTTAGAGACTCTTCATAAACTTCTGTGCTGCTCAAAGCGATCAATTGAGGTCTGGAGCAGCTGCCCAATATAACAGCGCAGATAAATCATCCTCTAACAAGGAGCCTGACATACTTTCTCTGCATGAAATGCCCTCTGATTAAATTGCCTATTTGGCAGAATCCCAAGCGTCAAATCCTTGGTTCTCCCTTGATGGCGATCTGCTCCTCCTGAGCCACTCTGGAGCTGATGTGATGTGTGTGTGTCCTCATTATGACAAGAGGAGGAAGGACAGTTTTCATCTCTGAGCCCTGGCTCCGATCCTGATCTCAGCGGACAGCAGGTGAGATTATAATCTCATCTAACCCTGTGAGTCATCGCTGGAAAACAAAGTGTGGACAGGAAGAAGTTTCATCACTTACTGTGAGCGTAAACTCCCACAGACAGCCGGGCTCCGTCCCCTCTGGGGGGGGGGGGGGGGGGGGGGATGAAGCTGCAGTTAGGAGTCTGTAATCCTGCAGAGCTGCAGTTAAAACACAGGCCGCTCCGCTCCTTTTTAGGTTTTTGGAACAACACACCCTGAGGATTACTGCTCACACGAGGCCAGAGAAGCTCTCGAAACATCATCAACAACATAAAACATCAGAAGCACACGACACAAAGCGACTGAGCTGAATATTAAAGCAGTGGAGGCTTGTTTTCACAGACTGATGGATTTATCAATATAGGTCAGTATTAATTCACAGAGGAGCCAGACACAACAAAGTGACTGATATCACCTCAGGGAGGAGATCTCTGAGGAGAGAAGGAGGAAAAACACTCCTTCAGTCGGAAAAATGATCCTGAGATGAGTCAAAGAAAAAAAAAACAGCTGATAGAGAAAAAAATGGAGCAACAACAAGAGGAAAAAAAAGTCATTTGTTCGAGTTTACATCAAGTTTTTCACCTTTGATGAATTTCATAAAACACTGTTAGAAAAATAAAGAATCACGTGACCCATTTTTTGATAACACTGGCTGTGGAAATGAAAGCACGAGCCCATCAGAAACTGCGTAAAAAACGCTTGGCACACTTTACGCACCGGTGGGTACAACCGGGGATTATCGTAGTGACTCAGAGACAGCGAACAGGACGCACTAAAAAGCATGAAGTCATTTGGTACCTCAGAGGAACCAGAGAAGGTTCACAGATGACAGAGAGAGCTGCAGATCCAGCGCCTCTGATGATAACAGCAGCAGCGGTAGAAAGATTCCTTCACAGGGTTTTAAAAAACCACATCAGGAAGTCACACAGTTTGAGGAGATGTCGAGAAAAAACAAAGAAACTCACCAGTTTTCAGTCAAGGATCGATCGCAACAAAAGTTGCTCCTCTCTGTCGCTCATCGTCCGTCTCCAGCAGAAAAACGTGCTCATCTCTCTCTGGATTACTTTCCCTCTCCTTCCTCTTCCTCTCCTTCCTCTTCCTCTCCTTCCTCTTCCTCTTCTTGCTCCTCTTCCTACACTCAAACAGACTGCTCCAACAGCTGCCTCGGCAGAGTCTCGCAGCGGGCTTCGCCCTCCTTCTTCATTAATTTCCCTTCACGGCAGCCGAGCGCCTCGGGGACTCTGGTGGTAATTGCGCTGATTGAGGTCGCCCCTGAGTGTTTCTGTCCTGTTGTGAGTGTTGCTGCTGCTGCTGCTGCTGCGGCTTTACGCGCTCTGACCGCTGATCTGCTGATGCTGCGCCCTCCGCGTCTCCATCCCTCCGCTCAGCTGGGACTGAAGTCACACAGGTTTAAAGCTGGATCCGCGCCATTCGTCGGACCACTAATGCTTAAATCCTCTTGTTAGGAGGAGTGTAACGGAAAGGAGTCCATCACAGACCTGATGGACGCGGATTACTCCGTGACCAGTCCGAGAAATACCAAGTATCCTGCTGTCCGGCTGATTTCCCTTTAAAATGTTCCATCGTTAACTTTTAAAAGTTCACAGCGGTTCACTCAAAGTCGCTTCAATCAGTTCAAAACAAAGAAAATAAATAACTGACTATATAAATAAATAAATACATAAAACAAGTTTATCTGCTGAAGTAACTTCAGCTCGACATAAAAAAATAATAATAATCATAATAAAATAAAAAATAATAATCATAATAAAATAAAATAAAAAATATTAATCATAATAAAATAAAATAAAAAAATAATAATCATAATAAAATAAAAAATAATAATCATAATAAAATAAAATAAAATAAAAAATAATAATCATAATAAAATAAAATAAAATAAAAAATAATAATCATAATAAAATAAAAAATAATAATCATAATAAAATAAAATAAAAAATATTAATCATAATAAAATAAAATAAATACTAATAATCATAATAAAATAAAAAATAATAATCATAATAAAATAAAATAAAAAAATAATAATCATAAAAAAAATAAAAAATAATAATAATAATAAAAAAATAATAATAATCATAAAAAAATACAAAAATAATAATCATAATAAAAATAATAATAATAATCCAAATTAAAAATTATAAATAAATAAATAAATAAATAAATAAATAAATAAATAAATAAATAATAAGAGTCAAGTTTCGGGAATGAAGTCATAATTTTACAGCCATAATATTATGACGGAGGAATAGAGCCAAGTGTTAAAATAAAATAAATAAATAAACAAACAAATAAATAAATAATTTTGCGAGAATAAAGTCATACAGTTTCAAGAGTAAAGTCACGAATTAAAAAAAACAAACAAACAAACAAACAAAAAAAAAAAAAAAAACAAGACAAGATTTAAGCCCCAAAAAGATGTTGTAACATTAAAGGATTTAGTCAAAGATTTAAAATTTCAATATATAATATTTAAGATTACATAAAGTCAAAATTCACAAGATTAACACTAAAAACTAAACTTTTAAGGTCGAGTGTCTTAATGTTCATTTTTTAAAATGAGTGAAGTCTTAACATGTGAGATTCAAGTTGAAATGAAGTCGTCTTAATGAACTGGATCAAAGTAAAATGAAATCAATTTAAACAAGATTACAGTTGGAAAAAAAAAAACACCATAATTTATGCTTTTTAGTCCTTATGTACAAGATTAAAGAATGAAAACCATAAATGACCAAACTGAAACTCAAGTCTAAAATATGAGAATAAAAACAAAATATACAAAATTTAAACCCAAAAACTGATCTAATGTTGAGTTTGAAGAAAAAAAGTCAAAATGTTCAAAAAGTCAAAGAGCCGCAGAAAACAAGATTAAAGAAGAAAAGTCACAGCACAGAGAAAAGATCACATCAAGTAAGAATACAGATTAAACAGAGCTTGAATGCACCAGATTAAAGTTAAATAAAGTCTTAAAGTATAATCCAGTTTAAAACAGACGTAATCCACCAGATTAGAGACCAAACAGTCAGAACAGGAGATTAAAAATGACAAAAAGTCGTCATATACAGGATTAAAAAATGTTTAATCTGTCAGGTATGAGTCCTGACACAAAGCACGTCAATAAATCTCCAGATCTGGTCCAGATCTGGTCCAGATCTGGTCCAGAGGTCTCTCTGGATCCGTGGTGTTTTGGTGCAGACTCTCAGATTCCTTCATGACGCAGACTTTCTGACAGAACTTTCCTTTAATGAGGGTTTCTGTTTCATGCTCACACTTTCATCTCATTTATGCTGCTTGAGTCCCTTTTTAATGAATCCAAACCATCAGCCTGCAAAGATCTGAGGACATCCAGATCCTCTTTGATCACGGTCCGCTCAGGCTCTTCAGGTTTTCCTTCCCGGGGACGCTCCTGTCCTGAAAACCTGCAGAGCTGATGACCAGCGCTCTGAGAATGCTGACTGGACGGCACTTTCTGAGCAGTCAGCTGGTTTTACAGTCACCCTGGGTCCTGGTCTCGTTCAGGGCAGTGAAAGAAAGTCGGATCATGAGACTGAAACCAACAAAAAGTCATAATCTGAGATTTTAAAGCAAGAAAAAGATTTAAATGTGCAAAACTGAATGACCGAGATCTCCCATCCAAGATTTAAGTGAGGAGATTAAAGTTTAAATAAAGTCTGATAATGAGATTAAAACCAGAAAGAGCTGCCGTGGACCAGACTGGCTGGAAAAAGTTAAGATTTCACAGATCAAACCAGAAAAGTTTAAAAACACAAAATTAAAGTCAAGTGTTGAGACTGAAGCTGAAGTCACGTCCTAATCTACCAGATTACAGGGAAAAGTCATAATGATCAAAAGTCAGGCAGCTCCACGGCAGGCGGTCGTCTCAATGTGTGAGATAAAGTCAGAAGAAGTCAGATTATGAGATTAAAAATCTGCAGCAATTTTAATCTGTGATGTTATAGTTGGAACAAGTCGGAACAAGTGGGATTATGAGATTGAATGGATGAGATGTCAGAATACGAGACTACGTTAAAAAAAGTCAGATTATGAGATTAAAATCAATGACTTCTCTAAAAACAGTGAGATGAGTCTTCATGAGCTGTCAGAGTCAGACAGACCACAACACGGGGTCCAGAGACCCAGAGCTCTTAGTGGGGACGAGGCCGAGTCAAAGGTCACAGTGTTTATGGCGGTTTGAGAAGCCTGCCATCACGTACACGCCATGAATAGACGAAGCTACGCACGAGGACGTAGACGCTGCACACAGCAAACAGCCGGGCGGAGGTGAGTTTTAACATCCGCTCTGGAGCTGGAGTGAGGAACTGACGGGCTTCACGCTGCAGTGTGTGCTTCTGCTTTAGCGCAGAGGAGTTTGTGCTTGATGGATGTTTTTAAAGGTCAAACCTCCACTGATGGAGGGTCAAATTTATCAGGCATCACAGGAGCTGCTTGTCCTCAGAAGGCCACCATCGCTTCAGGTGACCAAGGCAGCATTGAAATCCAGTCACTAGATGCACTGTACCTTTAAGAGAGGGTTTTAATCCTGCATGCTCACCAGAGGCTGTGGCCACAGTCTTAGTGACATCATCATTTGAGACGCTGCATCAGAAGTTCAAACTCATCTTCACTTTTAGCAAATCTGAAAAAGGCCGAGACTCAAAACCGAGCGATGGGACGGGCTGCTGAACCAGGGAAGTGAAGTGGACTTTGTTCAGCACTTTATTTTTACCTCCAGAGAGCCTGTTTGTTTCATGCTAAGGCGTCATGGCCGCGCTCTCCACAAACTCTTTAAAAGCCATCAGAGCGCCGGCGCTCCAGTTCTTCAAATTCGCTTTAAACTAGCGTAACTCTTCAACCACGGGGACGAGAGAGAAAACAGAAACGGTTCCTGAAAGCAGAGAAGATGAGCTTTCAGGGTGTGATTTTAAAAAGCTCCTCTGTAGCTCACTAACAGGCATCAACTTCAGCCCGTTTAAAAGCAGTGAAAAACTCCACACAGGAGCTTTAACCCCCCGTCTGCCTGAAGCTGGAGCGCGCTCTGTGAAACTCCTAACCCTGTGATGTCACTGCTCAGCGAGGCGTGCTCTCTTCAGATAAATCAGGAATAAATCACAGTAAAAGTGAACGTCCCTCTCAGAGACAGCACTAAGATCAGCCGTTCGGTGTCTCTGAGCATCACTGCTCCGCTGGGTTTTTGGTCACAGCTGCTTTGGCTTCAGGCTCCACTCACAAACCAAACGGGAGCAAACAAATCTCAAAGGTTGTTGCCGGTCTGCTGGAGCGTTGAGCCGCTGCAATCAGGAGCAGAAACACTTTCACAGTGAATGCATCCCGAGCTAAACGCAAAGTCAGGGGAGCCACCCAACACACGGCTGTCAGAGCGGACGAGCACGTCCACGACCAGCCAGAGAGAGAGAGAGAGACCACAGACTGAAAACACTCCAATCAGGAGTCAAATATTACATTTAGAGCTTTATGTTTCCAACATCCTTCAATAAACCTCAAAGATAAACACACCTCAGGCTTCTCCTCGCCTCACTGAGGAGGTTTTCTGACACCATGAGCAGATTTTCAGGAAGCTTTGAGTCTGGCTCCCAGCAGGCGGCGCCGGATTGGGGTTCAGCCTCACGTTCAGTTTTAATTAATCCTCCGGGTTTTCTGATTAGAGCGGGCAGCGCTGCGTTTCATGAGGAAGCACCGACCGAGCATCTTCAGGAAGAGGTTACCACCTCTATAAAAAATGCCTCCGTTCATTCATTCATTCATGATGATGACATTAATGACTCATTTTGAGCCTTGTTAGAAACACACAGGTGGTCGGTTACCTGGCTCTGGAAGGAGGTGAAGCTGCAGATTAACACCACTCAGAGATTAGAGTCAGAGCTGAAATCCTCACCAGCTCCAGAGGGGCACAATTAGATTCAGTCTGCAGGAAAACTGGAGCCAAATAAAGAGGAGGACGCTCCATCACCGACCTTTGACCTCTGGGATGAGCTGGTGTGAGTTCCTAAAGACGAACCTCAGAGTGAGCGCTCAGGTTCATGTATCCTCTCTGTGGCCTCCCTGCGTGTTCGGTAAGGGAAACGACTTTATTAATACAAGCTGTAAAACGTTCCCCGCTCCTAATTCACTTCCCTCCTCCAGCCGTTAACTCGGAGTCGTTTGCAGAGAGCGGTTTCTGCGTGGTTAGGCAGGAACGTGAGCAGGTTTCCAACAGCGTGCGGCCGCTCGGCTCCATAGAAACAAAGAGCTGACGTCCGGGGTTGGTTACCTCCGACTGTCCTCTCTGCCTCTCTGTTTGTTGGTGTGGAAAATGAAGACCTTCAGGTTTGTCAGGTGTGTTTGCGTCTCTCCACGCCTGGGTGTCCAGGTGTGGAGAATAACAGACTCAGCCAATGGGCTCGACCCGCTCTCACCCCTCATGTACGGTCAGAGCGCAGTGATGAGATGAAACTCAAAGTCATTTCTCTAAATGCAAAAAAAAAAAAAAAAAAGACTTAAAGCAAAAACGTTAATAAACACAAAACCTAAATATTTTAATGAAACTAAATTTCATTTGATTTTCATCAATTTTCAATTTCTCTCTCTCTCTCTCTCTCTCTCTCTCTCTCTCTCTCTCTCTCTGTCTCTCAGTAAATTCTGAATCCCAGATTACTGAGGTTAATCTCAGAACCGTCATTTTTCTGATCGTTGTTAAACGTCAGAATCCTGAGGAGGAGAAAAAAAAAAAAGGAACATTTCTGTTTTTTTTTTTTTTCTCAGAGTTTTGATTTTAAATCCTGTTTCTGATGAATTCTGTAAAAAGATCAAAACTCTGAGAAAAAGTCTGAATTCTGACTTTTTCCTCAGAGTTGAAATGATGAGTAAATAAATCACTGAATGTCTGTAGCTGATGTTTGCATTTTGAGTTTCCTGAAACATGTTTACGTTTGGGTCACATGTTGAGGAGGGAGCTGAACCTGGTCTCAGACCAGAACCACTGAGCCCCTTAAAGCAGAGCAGCGCTGGTTCCTTCCCAGCATGCACCTCAGCGCAGAGAGCTGCAGGAAGAGGAGGGGGAGGCTTCTTGAGAGCTCATCTGTTTGTGATGGCTGCCAGTGACATCTGCTCGTCTCATGACCATGAAAATCACAGAGGGATTATTTCTTTGGCGGATCTGGACGAGCAAACAAACAAACAAACAAACAAACCGGCTGAACCTCGCTCCAAGAAACCCAAGCTGTGTGTGTGTGTGTGTGTGTGTGTGTGTGTGTGTGTGTGGGGTGTGGTGTTAATCTGGCTCTTTATGAATGGAGAGGCTCTCCTGAGGATAGACCACAGACCTTTTAGCCTCTAAATCCAGGATGAGGTCTCAGCTGTTGCCTCCTCTGATGAGGGTCCATCCACTGCTGAGCGTGCATCTGTCCTTTGAGTTCAGATATTGGCACCGCTATAAAGAGAGTGTCAGTGACACCACACGCCTGGAGCTCGTTTATCTCTGAGCGTCAGCAGTTTCTTCTAAAAATATGAATTAAAGGAGGGCGTGTTTGGCACTGCAGCACTTTAAATGTCAGCGTGTCCACTAATCCCTGAAGAGCACTTTGGAGACCGTTCAGCACGTGACGGATCAGCCATCGGAGGAATCATGAATGTGAGTGGACAGCTTGTGACAGCTTGTGTTTGTGAATCGGGCCGGCCTTCAGCGTGCGTGATACGGGGCTTTCTCCTCTCTGCCTGGAGTAATCCCTGAAACATCAGAGCACATGTGTGCAGCACCGCACAGCAGCCCCGCAGCATCGACAGATTAAACCTCCCAGGAACTATGAATGACGCTGATTCGCTGCCAGTTTCTGAAGGATTCGTTGATAATTTTCTCCTCGGCACGTGACGAAGAGGCAGAGAAAGGGGGGCGGTCCAGAGAGGGATGCTGGTCTAACAGGGACAGAAAAACACGGATGCTGTAGAGATGTCAGGGAAGGATTCAGGGTCTGAGGTCACGCTTCACCTCCTGACAGCACAGGATCATGTTTACTACACTTTACTACACTTTACTACACTTTACTACAGTTTACTGTCAGTGAATGAAACATCCCTTCAGAAACCTCAGGGAGTCTGTTTCAACAAAAACTCTTTTTAGAATAGAATAGAATAGAATAGAATAGAATAGAATAGAATAGAATAGAATAGAGCTCGCCCCGAGCAGCGGCCAGCGGTGGGTGGAGCAGCGGCTCTCAGGAGGCTCTGAGAGGAATGATTCAGGCAGCGCTCCAACAGCTGATTGTCATAAACACCTCCCACACTGACAGACTGCAGGTGGAAAGAGGAGGACAAACTGCTGTAATAACGCAGTGAGAAGCTTATCGTCCATATTCTGTCTGATGGGACTCTCTGCTCTGCCCTCAGGTTGATGTGAGGTGATGAACGTGAGGAAGGAACAGTGAACGTACACTTAAGATACATCGACCACCTCAGGTGTGACTGTGAAGGGACAGTCGTGGCGCTGTGGTCTGAGGGCGACGCTGCTCACACTACCACTCCATCAACCAGGAGGAACCTGTTGTTGGAGACATGAAGAGCTGTAAATACAGTTTTCCTGGAGCCCTTATCACCCCTGATGGATACTCATCTACCTAACCAGAGCGTGGGCTGTTCATTAAAGCTTCTTCAGGCTGAAAACCTCTGACTGCTGCTGCTTTAGAGAGGGTTTCTGAGAACACAAAGTCCCCCGAACAACAAACCAACAAGACATTTGTTCCCCCCAAACAGCTGTCTGTTTGTCTGCTTTATTTAACACATTAAAGGGTTAACACCGACACTGGAAAGGAAGAACAAACCCCCATTTTTTAGTGGATGAAAGTTGGTTTCTTTGTTCAAAAAGTACCGAAAACTGCAGTTCCTTGAGTGTCCACCAGAGGCTGTCCCCAAAGTACCAGAAACCAAACACAGACCCATCAAAAGAGCTGCTCTTCAAAATAAACATGCTTCACTCATACTGTCCCCAGAACTGTTCCGTACTGTTGACCCCAGAGGGTGGAGCTAGAAACACTGCAGTCTGCTGATTGGTCCAAAGACTCGTCACTTCCTGTGTGAGAGCGGTGATAAAGAACAACACAAAGGCCCACCATGTTTGAATCTCCACTTCCTGTTTGTCTGGGAAACAGTTCACTGTGTCCTGTTTTTCTTCTTCGTTGGATTTATTAGTGGGGGACACGCAAACGCAAACAGGATCAGGATTTACCGATCCGACCCGAACGAAGCCGGACTGATCCAGACTGGAGCGCTTGGTGGAAACGGGGCTGAAGCTACCAGAGACTATCAGATCTTTGGCTCCAAATGTCCGTCCCTGCTCCGTGTTTTACCGTCTACGCTCCAAACGTACCGAAGGATCAGAAAGGATCAGAGGAACCAGACCAGAGCTCATTTAAAGTGGATCAAACAGACCTGATCAGGCTCCAGCTCAGCCAGCGGAACCGTCACGTCCTGCAGGAAGGAAGAGCAGCAGCGTTAGAAACCACAACATCCAGGAGAGACACAACACGGTCTTTACATTCGCTCTAATCTGATTGGATGAAGACTTTAACGGCGCTCTGGTGTCAGCTGCTCTCACTAAAAGGCCGGCGTGCTCTGGTCTGTAGTAATCAGGTTTCTGTGTTGAGTCAAAGCTTAAAGGGGTCAGAGGATGTCAGGAAGACCACCGTGAAGTTAATCCAAGCATCCATCCGCTGACCATCCCGCTCCCACTGGAGTCCTCTGTTTCCAGGGACGTCAACATCCACGGCTCTCTCACCGGCCGGCCGTCACTGAAGCATCACGTGTTCATCATCTGAGCCAAACAGAGGAAACACCGTTTAGAGAAGTAAAAAGAAGAAGATCAGAGGCTTTATTCAGTATCTTAGACCTGCTGAGGAGAATCAGAAGAGCCTGACTCACCCTGACGACACCACAGGCTTCATTTCCCTAAAAGGACGGAGCGCTCAGTCATCCAGTGACTAAGACTCAGTCCTCTGGATCCGTTCCTGAGCTGCACCTCAACCTGTCTCAGGGAAGAGGTTAATCGTCTTTTGTGTGGCAGTAAGTTGTCTTCACTGAGCTCAGGGAGGAGAAGCGGGCCACGCAGATATTAAAACACGGCTGAAACATGAACTCTTACACGCTCCGGGGTGTTGTAGAGCAGGACGTTTACATGACAGAGTTCAAAGGATGAAAAAGAGAAACAATATAACTGATCTTATCCCCTCCTTTGGTTTCAGAGCACAGATCAGCTTCCTGCCCTGGTGATTGTGACCCCTGTCACTCATTGTTTCTCGTCAGCCTTCCTTGTATTGAACTAAATCTGCTGGTTTGATTCTCAGATCTTTAGTTGCTGTTGGACCTGCGTGTATTTCAGTCACCAGAACCAGAGTCCAAGTTCACTTAGACGGCCCCCTTTGGGGGTAGTAGCTACTTCCCGGTTATCCAGGGACTTTAGGGGGCGGGGCCTGCAAGCTGGATGTTTCTGATTGGTGGAGCAGCCTCAGTGTTTTTATCCCCCCCCTCCGTCCACATTAAGCTGCCCCCCCCAGCTGTGATGGACTTGGTTTAGTACCTCCTGATCAATGGTCTCCTTTGAGCCTGATGGTGTGAATGTGTCTCTGTCAGCTCCCGGTGTTCCAGTTTAAAGAGTGACCCTGTAAACTGGTGACCTTCAGCTGAACGTGTCAGTGGATATCCAGTTTACAGCAGCTGTTCACACACAGAAGAAGAAGAAGTCCTCTGAAGGCATCCGTGTTTAGTTTAACATACATGTCATAATCTGCTCGTCAGAGAGTCGTCAAAGACAGGCTCGTTACTGAAGCTCAAACACGGCTCCATCTCTGCCGTCCTCATGCTTCAGACGGGAAGCGCTCAGTCCTCTGTTTCTCTGCTCCGAGCTGTTTGGGGCTTTTAGAAACGGCTTCGACCGGCTTCAGACGGCTTTGTCTCTGGAGCTGGTCTCCTTTCAGGACTCAACAAATCCATCTGCAGTGAGATAAAGACCCATCAAAACCAGCACAGGCTGAGTATCCTCCATGCTAACAGGCTAACAGGCTAACTGCAGAGCTACACGGCTTGTCCGTCTTCTTCTATGGTGTCATTTTTACTGAAAGGCCTTCGTTGTTGTCTCACTGCCCTCTGCTGGTCTGCTCTTCAGCCCCATGGTCAGACTCACACTGGGCCACAGGTCTCATTTAGTTCTGGGGACTGTTTTAATAGGAACTAAAAGTTCCTGGATCCTCTGGTCCAAACAGTTGTTTGGTGGGTCCATGTTGATCCTTCTCAGATGTTGAACTTGTTTTGACCGCCTGTTTTAACTTCAGACACATAAACACACACACTGGTTTCATATTTCCAGCCAATAATCAGACAAAATATGAGAAAAAAAAGTCTTTTTTCTTTTTCTTTCAGTTTGTTTGATTCAATATTTTGATGATCTGAGACACGCTGACAGGTTTCCTCCAGGAGTGTTCGGGGTTTGTTAAAGTTAATCAAAATCTAACGTTGTTTTCTATGCAGTTGTTTTGGTTCCTTCCGTCCAGCCTGCTGTAGATTAATGTATGTTAAAACTTAGAGACACGTCCACAGTGTGCAGGACGTCTTTCTGACCTCTGTGGATAAACAGTCTGAGATCAGAATAAAAAAAAGACAGCACTGTCTAATCTGCCGGAATCAAAACAAGCCTCTAAAACCTCTCTCCCGTCTGCAGCGCTAATCTCTGAACTGGTCACTGAAAAGTGCGCACAGTTCAGGCCGGGATTTAAACCGTCTCTGCTACACAGGCAGGGAGAGAAGAACATGCAGGATGTTTCTGCTGCTTGAACACAGCTCCCTCCTGCAGGGAGCAGCATTAGAGTTACGTAATCCGTCCCCGGGGACTCGTATGGATCAGGGCTGCATATAGAAAATGGGATGTCGTTTGCTTTCCTCTCCGTCGCTGTGATGCAAGATTACTTTTTGCCATTACAGATGCTCCATAAAGGCGAGGAGCTGGCGTCCTGCAAGGGTCTGAGTCAGCAGGTTGGTCACATGATGCAGAGGATGCAGCTGCAGCTCACGAAGGGAAGAGGAAGACCCAAAATCAGGAACTTACCGTCAGCTCACGAAGAGCCAGAATCCATCACAGCGTTCAGATAACGTGGCTCACAGCGGAGCGTCTGGATTATTCAAACACAGCCTCCACCTGGAAGAGAGATATTAATAGATTTTTTAACACTGCAGTTAAAAATAGAGCCATCGACCGCTTCAAATCACCTTACTGAGCAACATTGGATTATAAATCCACCCCCCCTTTCATCAAACTGACACACACATACATTTACACTCAGGTCATGACCTCCTGCCTGTTCGCCGCTGCTGAGAGGAGGGGGATGGGAGCGGCGTGACGGATCAATCAAGGTGCTGCGGTCCAGAGGCTCATTATCTAAAGTGGCGGTGGAGGAACGGCGAGGAAGAGTCTTAAAGGAGCTTAAAGAGCACTCTGCTGAAACCCGGCCGCCAGAGCCACCAGGAGGAGGAAAAAAAGAGGATAACAGCAATCGATCAGAAAGATAGTGAGCTGTCAGCAACCAGAGGCTGAGCCTGGGCTTCATTTAACACACCAGAGATCAAAACACGCCGCAGAACACACACATGGCTGCTGACCTTGAGGATGAGGAGACAAAAACACCCTCCTCTTCTTCCTCTTCTTCTTCCTCTTCTTCTTCTTTTTTCTTCTTCTTCTTCTTCTTCTTCTTCTTCTTCTTCGTGTCTTCCATCTGTTCATGCGTCTCCCTTTACAAACACTAACGTCACCGTAGATTCATAAAGCCTTCACAGTGCACACATTTAGAGGACTTTTAACTGAAAATTCTGAAGCGACAGTTGCAGCTACGCCATCTAGAGGCAGCGGTATACCTGATAGACACACACACACACACACACACACACACACACACACACACACACACTGAGGTTTGAGTGAGTGATTTGTAAAGTTGATCAGTTGGTGCTGGTGGCAGTGATGGTTGGATGCTTCAGCGTGAAACAGTGGAAACGTGCACACATGGAAACTGTCCACAAACCATCTGGACTGTGCTCTGAACAACAGGAACATGCACTCAAACACGCAAAGACGACGTGTGCACACGCAAAACTTCCCATGTGCTCCATCGACGTGTGGATACCAGCTGACGGCGTGTTTAATGCGCCGCCGTCTGGACGCACGCTGACAGGAAACAGTTTCAGAAACTCACCTGAAACTGTTCCCTTTCTGTCAGGTTAGGGCCATTTCCAACAGCTACTTCCTGTTACACCCCTTCAAAATAAAAGCGCGTGAGTGTTAAATGTCCAGTCAGTGTGTGTTGAAGTCTTTTCATGGGCCTGTTGTATAAGTCTGTGGCTGTTTCAAACCATAGACTAACTCTGTCTGTAGTCTGTCTGTAGTCTGTCTGTAGTCCGTCTGTAGTCCGTCTGTAGTCAGTCTGAAGTCCGTCTGTAGTCTGTCTGTAGTCCGTCTGTAGTCCGTCTGTAGTCCTGCTGTAGTCCGTCTGAAGTCCGTCTGCAGTCCGTCTGTAGTCTGTCTGTAGTCTGTCTGAAGTCTGTCTGAAGTCTGTCTGTAGTCCGTCTGTAGTCTGTCTGAAGTCCGGCTGAAGTCCTGCTGTAGTCAGTCTGAAGTCTGTCTGTAGTCTGTCTGTAGTCTGTCTGAAGTCCGTCTGCAGTCCGTCTGTAGTCTGTCTGTAGTCTGTCTGAAGTCCGTCTGCAGTCCGTCTGTAGTCTGTCTGTAGTCTGTCTGTAGTCTGTCTGAAGTCCGTCTGCAGTCCGTCTGTAGTCTGTCTGTAGTCTGTCTGTAGTCTGTCTGAAGTCCGTCTGAAGTCCGTCTGTAGTCCGTCTGTAGTCTGTCTGTTCTGTGGGGTCTGTTCTGGTTTTAAGAAAACGGAACCACAGCTGATGGATTTCTTTTATAAATGTAGAAAACAAAACGTGTAGATCCTGACATTTCAGTTATTAATATGCAGAGAGATGTTCTGACGGATCATTTTATAAAAACGAATCAGCAGCAAAGATACAGGAACAAAACAACATGAGGTAAAATAAAGGTAAAGAAAATATAAATAAACACTTTGATTATTTTCAGGCAGAGATTTCAGGGTCCTCAGAGGTTACAAACACACACACAAATATTCAGTCTGTCAGCTTTACTTTTCTACACTGTGCAGCCGTGGAGGCAGGTCGTCCATCTTTACATGCAGCCATTGGCCCCCGCTCCATCCAGAGTGTGTTTGTGTGTTAGCTTAAAGGTAATAAACGGAGGTGGTGTCATGGTGTAAACCCACTGACCCCCCTCCTCCAATCACAGGCCTGTCATGGCTCCTGCAGTGTGTGAGTAACCTCCAGCCGTGCATCAGCGGACACACCGCTACACGGGACCGTCTTATATTTAGGTTAGTGACTATATGTCTGCTGTATGACCATAGGAGTCACAGGACGTGTTCATATATACACACACAGACGTGACACACTGGACTGTTGACTGACTGATGAGGAAGTCTCATCAAACCAGACGAGGTGGCAGAAAATAAACCTGATGAGCAGCTCAGTCTGACCCGGCCTGAGAGAAGATGTTCAGAGTGAAGCTCCTCACTCTGAAATACTTCACTCATCCTTCATTTTCAGGGTTTCACAGGATGTTTAAAGAGTGTGAGGGTGAAGTTTTCCTCTCATACGTCCCTGAAAACAGTCTCACACACTGTGAGAGACGCTCTGACACATCAACCATGACGGCTTCTGTACATCAGACTACATGATTTTATACCTCATGTTATAACACGTGTCCATCAAACTGAAACACTTCATACTATGGGCTGATATTTGTGCCCCTAGAAACTGAATTTGAAAAGCATGTTTTGAAATTGAATTTAACCCGTTTGAAAATTCAACTCTCCATATTCCTTAAATTCAAAAATATAAAATTCAATTTCAATCCAAAGTGGAACAAACATTACGTAATCCACTCCCGCGAGGGAAGACTAATCGAGCACAGATTCACAGACGTCAGCTTCACGTCCACCTGGAATCTTTTGCGGTCTGCTGTACGACTCAACCGAGCGGAGCGAGCTGAGGCAGCGCCAGGTCCACGATGACTGAGGACCACGGACTGAATAATCAGGTTGGTTTGAAGCGTAAGATGGTTCATATTTATCTTCATGTATGGGGAGAAAAACGTAACGTAAACATTAGCACTACTGTGGCTAATGGAGCCAGTTATTAATCTAGCACAGCATTTTATCACAGCATGTATCAGCTGACAGGCACTAGCATTAGCATCTGATCAGTTCAGTTCAACAGACGTTTATCCCAAAATAGCAATTCATCTAAATGAAAATGTAAATTTGCTGTCAATTGCATACAGTGTTACAAACAACGGCTAATAAAATACGGTAGTTGCTCGCAGACGTGTTACTAATTGTATGTTTATCTTTTTCAGAAGATTTTACAACGAGACCGAGACAGAAAAGTAGTTTATGGTCGTTTTTCAGTCGGGGAAATGTCACGATCTTTAGTTAGCATTAGCTCGAACTTACTCACTAGTTAACGGTCGTGACTGGTTGTGACTCAATTATTAGTCGGTCAAGCTGTTACCAACAAAAGTAGGTTTTTATCCACCTTTAACTTTGAATGTATTTAATGTTTCTAGTTTGGTAACGTTGCACTGGTGAGTGTTTATAAACTGTGATTCTGATTTCATTGACTGAAGCTATGCTGTGCTACACTAATAACTAGCCCCGATAGCCGCAGTAGTGCTAATGTTTACGTTACGTTTTTCTCCCCATACATGAAGATAAATATGAACCATCTTAAGTTTCAAACCAACCTGATTATTCAGTCCGTGGTCCTCAGTCATCGTGGACCTGGCGCTGCCTCAGCTCGCTCCGCTCGGTTGAGTCGTACAGCAGACCGCAAAAAATTTCAGGTGGACGTGAAGATGACGTCTGTGAATCTGTGCTCGATTAGTCTTCCCTCGCAGGAGTGGATTACGGAATGTTTGTGCCACTTTGGATTGAAATTGAATTTAAGAACTGAATCTGAATTTTGTGAACTGAGATTGAATTTTATATTTTTGAATTTCAGGAATATGGAGAGTTGAATTTTCAAACGGGTTAAATTCAGTTTCAAAACATGCTTTTCAAATTCAATATTATAATTCAAATTCAGTTTCTGGTGGCACAAATATCAGCTCATATCATACACACATGTCAAAAAACTGTCATACATCAGACTGTGTTGCTTAGTTACATGTTAAAGTCTTAATGAAAAAGAATGAACACTCAGTTTATGTTTTAATATTTACGTAACATGAAAAAAAAAGACTTTATGAGACGAGGATGAAGCCGTAAGTTTATAGGATTTAAAATCATAACGTAGAGATTAAAGTTAAAGAGTCCAGAGAGATGAACCTGTAACAGATCTGATCAGCTGGTTGTTTCTCACACCTGGAGGAAGAATGTGGAGCGTCAACATTTCAGCTTCAGTCTGTGAATCTTTTTATTTCCTGTTTGTGAAGAACTTTTCCACACAGTGAGACAGAAACAGAGTCTGATGGGTTCAACGTGATACATGTTGAAGAGCTTTTGTTCCTAAAGGTCAGAAACAAACAGAGGAGACCTGCACACATGGCTGCTGCTGGGTCACATGACTGGACTGGTTTTCACATCAGCTCTGAGTTTGTTACATGTTTCAGATTTAAACTCAGACCCGTTCGTGAAGTGACTCTGTGATCACTCTGAGAGCTGTTTTTCTTTTTCCTGTTCAGTGTTTGAAGCGTCCTCTCTTTGTGCTGCAGTGTGCAGGATCAGCAGAGGTGGGTGAAGTTTTCTCTGTAATCCGACACCTGACATCATCTGGATTCTTGGCTCTTTGACTGGAACCAGATGAAAATCCCCGCCTGGAAAAAAACAGACAAAAAACCAGAAACTCCTCCCCGGAGCTCAGAGCTCAGAGCTCCCTCAGCACACTTCCTCAAAGTCCTGCTGATATAAACTCACACACTGACCCAGATTAACAGAAGAGGAAGACCGAGTCCGACCCTCAGATCTGCTCCAGACTCTTTGACTTTTGGACTTCAGGTAAAGTTTGTTTCTTTATTTCCTGATGCAGAGTTTTACTTTCAGTTCAGTCAGTCCGTCACAGATGTGGATTTTCATCCTGTTAAAACCAGTTTCCACAGACTGAGAGGATTTTATTCCACTGCTGAGTCTGAGAAGCAGCTCAGACTGCAGGAAGTTTTCTGGAGGGACTTTAGATCAGTCTTTAGATCAGTCTTTAGATCAGTCTTTGGATCAGTCTTTAGATCGGTCTTTGGATCGGTCTTTAGATCGGTCTTTGGATCGGTCTTTGGATCGGTCTTTGGATCGGTCTTTGGATCAGTCTTTGGATCAATCTTTGGATCAATCTTTGGATCGGTCTTTAGATCGGTCTTTAGATCGGTCTATAGATCGGTCTTTGGATCGGTCTTTGGATCGGTCTTTGGATCGGTCTTTGGATCGGTCTTTGGATCGGTCTTTAAATCGGTCTTTGGATCGGTCTTTAGATCGGTCTTTGGATCGGTCTTTGGATCGGTCTTTGGACCGGTCTTTAGATCGGTCTTTAGATCGGTCTTTAGATCAGTCTTTAGATCAGTCTTTAGATCATTCTTTGGATCAGTCTTTAGATCAGTCTTTAGATCAGTCTTTGGATCAGTCTTTGGATCAGTCTTTGGATCAGTCTTTAGATCAGTCTTTAGATCAGTCTTTAGATCGGTTTTTGGATCGGTCTTTGGATCGGTCTTTGGATCGGTCTTTGGATCGGTCTTTAGATCGGTCTTTGGATCGGTCTTTGGATCGGTCTTTGGATCGGTCTTTGGATCGGTCTTTAAATCGGTCTTTGGATCGGTCTTTGGATCGGTCTTTGGATCGGTCTTTAGATCGGTCTTTGGATCGGTCTTTAGATCGGTCTTTAGATCAGTCTTTAGATCAGTCTTTAGATCAGTCTTTGGATCAGTCTTTAGATCAGTCTTTGGATCAGTCTTTAGATCAGTCTTTAGATCAGTCTTTAGATCAGTTTTTGGATCGGTCTTTGGATCGGTCTTTAGATCGGTCTTTGGATCGGTCTTTGGATCAGTCTTTGGATCAGTCTTTGGATCAGTCTTTAGATCAGTTTTTGGATCGGTCTTTGGATCGGTCTTTGGATCGGTCTTTGGATCAGTCTTTAGATCAGTCTTTAGATCAGTCTTTAGATCAGTTTTTGGATCGGTCTTTGGATCGGTCTTTAGATCGGTCTTTGGATCGGTCTTTGGATCAGTCTTTGGATCAGTCTTTGGATCAGTCCTTTGTGTCTGTGCTCGTGTATGTCGCAGTCAGTCTTGATTTCAGCTGCATGTCAGCAGAAAAAGTTTTTCAGGTTTAGAGTGTAGGAAAAATCCACCAAACTGAAGTTCAGAGCGTCTGATGCAGAGGGACAGAAAAGGAGACAAACTTCCTGTGTGAGGATGTTAAAGCAGGACGTCTCATCAGAAACCAGACGAAGGTTAAAGTTCACCCTGCTGGACGTCAGTGCCTGGAGGACGAGCTGAGCAGCAGCTCAGGAAGAGAGTGCAGTGCAGATTAGACAGAGGAGGCAATAAAACAACAGACACACACACAGGGGCAGTGTGTGTGTGTGTGTGTGTGTGTGTGTGTGTGTTGGGGGGGGGGGGGGGGGGGGGGGGGTAGAGGTGACCAGATTTTTGTGTTTCTGATTAAAAAAAAAAAGGAAAGCAGAAATGAGTCAGATGAGCTGGTCCCTGTGGAAAACTTCAGAGCAGCCTGAAAGTTTCCTGAAGCATCATCCAGTAACTGAAACCATCATGTGACTGATGAGCAGCAGCTCAGCTGGAGCTGAGGCCAGCAGCTCACTGACGTGTTCTCCAACCATTGAAGGACGCACGGACGCGTCCTCTGAGAGGGTTCAGTCCAAACCAGCCTGAAGGACTCTCACCTGTCCCTCAGGAGTCTCACCTGTCCCTCAGGAGTCTCACCTGTCCCTCAGGAGTCTCACCTGTCCCTCAGGAGTCTCACCTGTCCCTCAGGAGTCTCACCTGTCCCTCAGGTGTCTCAGTGTTACCTGCTGTGTAAACATCATCAAACTCTGCTTCAGACCAAAAACATGTTCTCCATTAGGGGGCGATATGGGACAAACATGTCAGCAGGTTTTTATGGCAGGATCAGGCTCTGGATTAGATCAGGATCTGGATTTGATCAGGTCTGGTTTTGTGTCTCTGTGTCTCATGTTGCAGGATGCTGCAGTGTGTGTGTGTGTTGCTGCTGGCGGCCTCGGCCCTCAGTCTTCAGGATGAAGCGTCTCTGGACTCTCAGTGGGAGCAGTGGAAGAGCAAACACTCCAAAGAGTACAACGCCCTGGTGAGTGTGTGTTCCTGCTTCAGGCCCACAGAACCAGAGTTTAAGGGGAGGACAGTCAGCTTCATGTAGTCCCACTACACTGTAAAAAAAAAAGTCAAGGGGTTAAATTTTAAATTGGGTTTGGTATGTTCTGTCCTGGTACTCAAAATACTCTGACTGAGAAAATGTTGTTTTCATGCTTCTTTGCTTTTTTCACTGTTGATTTGTTGTTGTTGATTTGTTGTTGTTGTTTTTTAAATGGAATCATGAAGGAGGAGATGTCCCAACCTGAACTCAGCTGTTGAATTCCAACAATGCTAGCTTGGCAAACGCAATAAGCTCTCAATAACCTCTTTCCTTCCTTACGTTCGTGTAACTACACTATAAAAATGAACATGTTGTGTAAACTCAAAACTTTAAGCCATCTGTCTGCGCTGGAGTTTTGAGTTTTGTGACCAACTAAAAATTTTACATTTCAACTAACTAAAATGTTTCTGTTAAAATAACTTATGATTCAGATCTAATGTAACTTCGTTAGCTGTCAGAGTCAGTTTCAGCTTCATTAATGAAGCACATCACAAACAGACAGCAGCTTTACAAACTGCTTCACAGTCAAAAAGGCAGAAACTATAAAAAAAACTATAAAAACCATAAAAACACGTTAAAGCATGAAAAAAACAATAACAAATAAAAAGACCCAAAAAAGTGACTACAGTTCACCAGAGGTCAAAGTGAACATGCGTGTCTTCAGACGTGTCTCCAGACGTGTCTTCAGACGTGTCTCCAGACGTGTCCCCAGACGTGTCTTCAGACGTGTCTCCAGACGTGTCTCCAGACGTGTCTCCAGACGTGTCTTCAGACGTGTCTCCAGACGTGTCTTCAGACGTGTCTCCGGACGTGTCTTCAGACGTGTCTCCGGACGTGTCCCCGGACGTGTCTTCGGACGTGTCTCCGGACGTGTCTTCAGACGTGTCTCCGGACGTGTCTCCGGACGTGTCTTCGGACGTGTCTCCGGACGTGTCTCCGGACGTGTCTCCAGACGTGTCTTCAGACGTGTCCCCAGACGTGTCTCCAGACGTGTCTCCAGACGTGTCTTCAGACGTGTTTTAAACGTGTTTTTAACATGTTGAGGCTACTCGCCGGGCGCTCAGACCTGTCCTCCATGCTGATAGTTTTTATTCATAAACTGACCTTTGACCTTCTCGTCTCTTTCACCCACACACTGACAGCCCGCACAGCTTTAGCTAACACGTTCATCCACACCCTGCTGACCAACAGGGGGTGGGGGTGAGGGGGGGGGGGGGTCCTGGGCGGGGACTCTTTGTCATGTGACTGCAGGAGCGGGATTCGATCCCGACTCAAGACTCAACCACTGAGGCAAAGCTGCCCCACAAACCCACAAGCTGACAGACTCAGGACCAGTGGACCTGCTGCAGCTTCAACACAGCACTGAAACATGTTCAGCTTCACGGGTTAAACTGCACACAGAGCAGGAGGACAGAGGGACGGACACATGGGGGGCTGTAGAGGAAGACCCCTGCAGAGCTGAGCTGGAGACCCCGTTCACTCAAAGAGTCCAGCTCCAGCCTCAAACCTTCATCTGAAGAGTTTCCAACTCTAACCCTAACCCTAACCCTAACTGAGACCAGCTTTACACAACGAACTTCATATCAGAAGAAATATGAAAATAAAAAGAACATTTTTTAATTTAAATCATATAAAATCATTTTCAGGACAACATTCTGAAGCTTTCATTTTTTACAGTGTCATCAGGAGCAGAGGTTTTTGTAAAAAGATAAAATCAGATGTTAGATTTGTTATAAAAACAGGAGTTTTTGTTCATGACCGACTGTTCTTGGTTCGTCCTGTTCCTGTGATCCCACGTCAGGGGCCGTCGGTGTCCCCCATCCTGTACTCTGGGGGTCCTGGGCAGGAAGTCTGGCTCAGGTATCAGCTCGGTGGATATCTCAGGTGTTGTGGTCTTTGCAGCGTGTGTTTCTAAATGCTGCTCACCTGTTGTTAAACTGATGAAGCTGTTTGTGTTTCGTCTTTTTGCTTCTGAAGCTGCAGTGCTCTGAGCTCTCAGGGTGACTCTCTCGTGTCCCTCCACTCTCACCTGTTTCCTGCTCTACCTGCCGTCTCCACCTGTCCTCTGACGACAGGAGGAAAAAATGACATCAAGAGGAAGAAAAACACATTTAGGGGTCGAGACCTGATCCAGACATTCCTGGGATCAAATATTCAGTAGGAAAACATCCGGACGGAGCCGTTTTATCAGTCACTGTACATATTAACACAGTCATAGCATCACGTCCCCCTTTAGAGCTCTGAACCACAGAACGCTCCGGAACCTCAGGAACCAGCGTGGACTCGAGGAGGAGGAGGAACCAGCAGCCGCTTCTTTGTTTTGGCCCCAGAGAAAGAGACAGATGGAGTCTGAGAGGAGAGAGCGGGAAAGTAAAGCAGGGCAGTCACAATGAGACTTCACAGAGACGTCCTCTCTGAAGCTGCGCCAGTTCTTCAGGAGGGACCACTTCAGACCTGAGGAGGCGGATCCACTTCTGCACAAACAGTGTTTGTCTGATTCAGGATGAAGTTCCCGTTCAGGACGCCGTCAGTCAGCTTCAGCTTCAGCTTCAGTACAGG